>CAUYRH010043053.1:0-59064 GCA_963574655.1 Perodicticus potto | reverse complement strand
AAATGTGGAAACAACCTAAATGCCCACCAATCCAGGAATGGATTAACAAACTATGGTATATGTACACTATGGAATACTATTCAGCCATTAAAAAAATGGAGACTTTACAGCCTTTGTATTAACCTGAATGGAAGTGGAACACATTAGTCTTAGTAAAGCATCTCAAGAATGGAGAAGCATGAATCCCATGTACTCAAGTTTGATATGAGGACCATTAATGACAATTATTGACACGGTGGGGATGAGGGAAGGGGAGAGCAAAGAGAGAAAGAATGAGGGAGGGGTGGGGAAAGGAAGAGCAGAGAGAGGGAAGGAGAGAGGGGGGTGGGTTCTTGGGGCCTTGGTGTGTGCCACACCTTTTGGGGGAAAAACACGATTGTAAGAGGGACTTTACCCAACAAATGCAACCAGTGTAACATGGTTTCTTGTACCCTCAATGAATCCCCAACAATAAAAAAAAAAACCTACAACACACAATTCTTTGCATCTATGGCTTCTACATGAGGATGAGACATGGAGTATTCACAAAGAAGTATGGCAGAATGGAATCCACGTCCACTCTCCTACCCTAAAAACTTTAAAGTTCTAGCCTGCACTAGCTAGAAGCCATGAAGTGGAAGGAAAGAAACTTGAGAAACTGAGGAATAAGAAGCTTTACTGTAAAGCCCACTGCCCAGGAGTAGGAGCTAAAACTGGATGGGGGGGAGCAGAAGAAAGTACAGTGAAATTCTTAGAAAGTCCAAGATTCAAGGGTAAAGTAGATTTCATTCTACGATCCAAACAAAAGTTTTTGGAAAGCTGCAGCTCTACTAAACCTTATCATATAATTGGGCACCAGGAGAATGATTAAAAATAAAATAAAAATTTAACATATAAAGTAACATGATGTATAAAGACCCCAGAGGGCTCAAATTCTCACTCCCTCATGTGTGTTGGCCACTGCAAATTTTTGGCATAGAAGACATTTTTGAGTTACAAGAGCCCCAAGCTAAGAGTGAACGTACTTAGTAGATTAGTACCTGCAATGTGGAGGGATGTTCATCAGAAGGAACTTGGGGATGATTCACAAAAGGTGATGAGTCTACATCCCAGTTCTCTATCAAGTTCAAGAAGGAAGAAATGATGTAATAATTTTTTGAGCATTTATTATGTACCTTCACATTTAATTCCCACAATAGTTTTGCAATTTAGGGTACCATAATTTCAGTTTTCTTATGATGTACTTAAGGATAACTCAGTTGGTATTTGTTAAAACTAGAATTAAAGCACAAACATATCTGATTATAAATTACATGCTATTCATAATGCTCCACACTGCCCTGGGCCCATTTTTGGTTTTATAGTCACTCAGAAGTATTTATTCAGTTCCTATCATGTGGGAGTAATGTACTAGATACTTCCAAAAACAAACTTTTTTTCTTTTCTTTTTTTGTTTTGTTTTTTTTTCTTTTTGCAGAGACAGAGTCTCACTTTATCACCCTCGGTAGAGTGCCAAGGTGTCACACAGCTCACAGCAACCTCCAACTCCTGGGCTTAGGCGATTCTCTTGCCTCAGCTTCCCGAGTAGCCAAAAACAAACTTTAAAAAAAAAAAAAAAAACATGGAGCCTGTGATCTTATGGAGAAAAATAAGTAAATATTAGTTTTTCATGTTATAGGAATGTGTAATGATTGAGACTGATGACCTACCTCATAATGATAATAGAACTATCTGATATGAATTCCCTCATAATAGTGAGATAATAGAACTATCTGATATGAATTCCCTCATACTTTAATCATTGTACTAAAAACCTACTTGCTCTTCTATTGCCTTCCCTTTCTCCCTGGACCTGTGGAAGACCTTCAACTTGACCTTAGAGCCCATCCACTATCACCTCTCCTACAACATCAGTCTCCTTTATACTGGATTCCGCCCTTCCTGTCCTCATATTGTTCCCTCAAGTTTAAACCTATTTAACAATCATGAACTTGGATTTTTGTCTTCCCAGAGCCAAGACATTGCCAAAAATGCTAATGGATTTTCTGCTTCTTAGTGGCAGGTTTTTCCCCAGGATTCTCTGCCTGCTTTTCTGCTCTGAAAACTAAGAAAGGCCCACAGGATGAAGAGGCCTGCAGAATGTTCTGTCCCCACCTCTCTGCAGTTTCTTCTTTCATTGTTCACCCCTCAGTGCCTGGGTTCCTTGAACAGCCCCTTGAGGCTCTTAAACAGATGTATTTGGGGTTTTTATCTGACTTTCCCAGTTACTTATTGATCACAATCACAGCTGAAAAGGGACATTCTCTATAAAACTCTGAATAATAACCTGAAAAAAGAAAAAAGCTAGATGTCATCTTGTATCGCTAACTTTGAAAATTCCACATGTGGAGGAACTGAACTCTAAAATTTTTAGATGTACGTTCAGTTGAACTGCTTTCCGGTATTTATTGGAAAAATTCCCTAAGCTTTTCACAGTGAAGATGAATGGAAGACTGAGAAATAAGGAACAAAATAAAATTTAAAAATAGAAAAGTGGGATAAAGATGCTTTCTTATCTACCTGTTTTCATTATCACAATTGAAAAATAATAAACTATTCTGTATCATTTACTTTTCATCGTAGTTAAATATTTCAACCTTATAATTCAATTTAGACCTTTTTTTTTTTCCTGGAGGTTTGAGAGTTGTTACATAAATTAAATTTAGAGTGATAGTCCACATGTTCCCTTTACTTATAAAAGTGAATCTAATTAAACAAACAAAAAAGAGCTTTGAGGCATTAATGCTAAAATTTTAAGAGAGAAAAATATATAACAACGTGTTAATGTCACTTAAACATTGGAGTAGAATGTCCTTAATTCTGTGCTTATTGATTTTTGCCCCATATTTGACTGAGGTCACTGTCAATTGACTTGTGTCTTAATTTCATATGAACTAGAATTTGTAAATCAGCTAGATATAAATTCATTTCAAAGCCAATTCAGAAAACACAAGAATTGCCTGAGTTTTTCTCAGCTAAGTTTATGGTGATAATTGTAGGGTTTGTGGATGGGTTCAGTTCATTTATTTGGAGGACAAGATCACTGAAATCGGTTATTGACTTTTTTTTTTTTCACTTTACAAATAACGATTTTGATTTTATGTGGATATAATTTCGCCTGGACCACTGAGAAAGATTAAATTGGAAAAGTCAGTTTTACTAATGAGGCTACTACATCTGCCTAAAATACATCATTACACTGGCACACACTGCTACTAGCTGACAGTGTGCTGTTAAAATACACAAACACTTGTCTATGCATTAAGAAGACTAATTACAAAAGGACTATCACTCATATTTGTCTTTTTAGAAAAGGAAAATTTTTCACACCATCTGCCTCTTCAATCTCTGCTACACCTGTCACTTTGGGAGTAAACTGCTTACTGATGCTGTGTTGCCCAGACTTAGAACCCACACTCAGCTCAAGAATGTCCTTTCCTCATCTCTCTCTCTCTCTTTCTCTCTCTCCCAGCATTTGTAATTCCTCCCATCCACTGCTTTACCCATTGTTGTTCTTGGAGCTTCTTAAGCTGTTGTCCTGACAGTGTGTTTCTCTCTCCGTGCTCCAAGGAAGGACGAGCCTTTCTTACTGCAGCAAACTCTCCAGTACTTCCTGATGCCTTTAATTATTTGCATTCCAGCTTTTTCTTTCCCAGTTACCAATTTTTTTGTTTGTTTGTTTGTAGAGACAGAGTCTCACTTTATCGCCCTCGGCAGAGTGCGGTGGAGTCACAGCTCACAGCAACCTCCAACCCCTGGGCTTAGGCGATTCTCTTGCCTCAGCCTCCCAAGTAGCTGGGACTACAGGCGCCCGCCACAACACCCGGCTATTTTTCTGTTTTGCAGTTCGGCCGAGGCCAGGTTTGAACCCGCCACCTTTGGTATATGGGGCAGGCGCCCTACTCACTGAGCCACAGACGCCGCCCATCCAATTACCAATTTTTAACCTAGGAAATATCTTCATCCTCATTGAAGAATCTTTAAAGCTCATACTTCCAAATCCCTTTTGCATATTTCTGTTGAGGACCAGCCCCAAACTACCCTGCGAGTTCTTTCCCAGTGGCTGGCAGAGAGGAGCGGATGAAGGAAAGTGAAAAATCCAGACGCAAAGAGAAAGTTTTTTAAGAGCTCGGTTGGGGTCTTGTCCACCTGCAAGTGTAAGGCCCGGTGGAAGCACCTAGGTCCGGCTGGCTCCATTTTCATTACACACATCACTGTTTGAATCATTAGTCTAATGGGGGGAGGTAAACCCTTATGTCATGTCCCTTGCTGGTCTTGAATTTTCTAAGCTAACTATTTCTTTAACTAAGTTAATTAGACTGAGTCACCTCTTCCTATTATTACTCTAAGTTATGTATGACCTTAACAAAAACACAGCATGGGACAGGGAACACAGTCAGGAGCAGGATGTCAAAGCAGATGCCAATCAGACCAGGCACACCATTCTCAGGAGTGGTGATTAAGCCCCGGGGACGCCCTGTGCTCAGAGGAGCTGCTGCTTCTGCCCATACTGAGATGACAGAAGAAAGGAGATATTTTTCTCCTTATCTTTTCCTTTTTCTCTCTTAAGGAGATTTAGATGCTTATCCTGTCTCCAGTGCATTTTGCATTCCTCGCCAACTCCCCAAACGCAGTACCTCTCCCTGAGAAGGCAGCACTTACCTCTCAGTGGTCAGCGACCTCTGAACTGAGTCACACCGGGGAAGGGATGAATCTCTGGCAAGACAGTTGGCTTGAAAACGCCAGGCTTTCAGGCTGTCGCACTCTGCGATAGGTTTTGGGTGTCTCTGACCCACTTCTCTCCTGTCTCTGTTCCCTTTTGCCCATCATCTGCCATCATTTTATTAACACAACTCCAACCTACTTACAATAAACAATTGAAAATTGGTCTTAAGCTTACTAAATGCAAGCACATCAAGATATGACTCTTCCCTTAAGTACCCACATGTCCACCTGCCTATTTATTTCTGCCTTACTCGACCACCAATGATGTGATGATGACTTTGCTCCCAGTGATTACAAAGAACACCTCCTCTAACTGGTAAAATCACCTGACATTCCACTTCTCTGGCCTTTGTTTATCAGCATTTTTCTCATCTTTCCTTCACACTCTACGTCTCCCCCTCTTTTAGTTTACCTCCTCGCCCCCTTTCTGGATCTCACGAACGCTCTGCTCACTATAGCCCCACATCCATTTCCACTGCCATCTTACACTCTAGAAACATTCTCCTTTACCTGCCAAGGTGCATATCTGGTCACAAAAATCCCTGGCTTTTGGCTCGGTGACTATAGCACAGAGTTTACTGCACCCGCCACATACACCAAGACTGACTAAACAAAAAAATAGCTGGGTGTTGTGGCAGGTGCCTGTAGTCCCAGCTACTTGGGAGGCTGAGGCAAGAGAATCACTTAAGCCCAAAGAGTTTGAGGTTGCTGTGAGCGGTGATGCCACAGCACTCTACCAACGATGACAAAGTGACACTCTGTCTCAACAAAATAAATAAATAAAATCCCTGGGTTTTATTCTCTTTATCAGTTAAAATTGAGCTTAGGGAAAGTTTCTCCATAGTATCTATTGTTGCCAATATAAATTTATTCCACATTCTAGAACCTCTCCATTTTTCAATAATTTTCTGTTTGTTTCTAGTTATCACCCACAAAAATTTGCAAAAGTCTACTTCCAACGTTTTTAACTAAGTGGCATCAGTCTTTCTCTCTGAACTAAAGTGCAAGGTCGTTATAGAAGAGAAGAATGTTTATTACAATTTCAAAATCGCTGGCGATGAAGCCGAATTATTGTTAGCCAAGGTCAAGGTAAAGTTTCTCCCTACTTCTGCTAAGCGTCACTTATTCTAGGCTCGGCAGCACAATTGTAGTAGTCCTTTAACAACACGTTTATTCATCTAGCTCAAACTAGTCATCAGACATCTAATAGTTTGTTTTCGCATTTTAAACATACGTGCTAATATTGTGTACATAGCTGCATTTTGTTGTTGTTGTTGTTTCAACCCTTCGTTCCCCTACCAAAGACCTCACTTGCATTTCCTTCTACCTACACCCAAGCCCTCTCTTACTCAAAAACATGTATTATCTCTGTGATATCTTCTATGTACTTGGGAATCGTACACGGAGAAGAAAGTAAACATATATAGAAAGGATATAGAAGATATGAGCCTTTTATATAGAAAGTAAAGGTTTATGTCATCTTAAAGATAGACAGTGGTGCAAGTGGCTTGTATATAAGTCTAACGGAGGTATTCATACTCAGAGATCTAGGAGTCCTGAAAGGAAGAGGACTCTGTGATGTCAACTATCACACCATTATCTTTATGGATAAAATCAACCCATCCAGGGTAAGCTCCTTAAACTTCTTATCTCCTTGTGGTTGGTATGTAGACAAAAATAAAGGATATAAACACAGGAAGAGGACCGCTGCATCAGAAATAAATTGATAACAAAGGAAACAGTTAATACAACTATATATATATATTTGTTTTCTGAGACAGAGTCCCACTGTGTTGCCCTCACTAGAGTGCCATGGCACCACAGCTCCTTAAACTTATCTCCATGTGGTTGGTGTTTAGAAGAAAATAAAGGATATAAACACATGAAGAGGATTTCTACATCAGAAATAAATTGATAACAAAGGAAACAGTTAATACAACTATATATATATATACATACATATACATATACATATATATATATTTTTTTTTTTTTTTGAGACAGAGACCCACTGTGTTGCCCTCACTAGAGTGCCATGGCACCACAGCTCGCAGCAACCTCAAACTCTTGGGCCCAAGCAATTCTCTTGCCTCAGCCTCCCAAGTAGCTGGGACTACAGGTACCCACCACAACACCTGGCTATTTTTTATTGCAGTTGTCATTGTTGTTTAGCTGACCTGGGTTGGGTTCGAACATGTCCCCCTCGGTATATGTGGCTGACACCATAACCACTGTGCTATAGGTGCTGAGCCAATACAACTACATTTTTAAAAATAAAATGAATTTTATTGTGTACATTTAAGGGATACAGCATGATGTTACGGAATAGATAAAGATGGTAAAAACATGACTATAGAAAAAGAAATTAACTTACTCATCATCATATTCTCCTTTGGTTTTTGTGCCAAGAACAGCTAAAACCTACTCATCCAGCATGAATCTCAAAGACAACAATTTTATTACCTAAGTCCCATGTTGTACATTAGATCTTTAAACTCACTCATCAGCATATCTGCTATTTGTGTCCCCTGACCTACATCTCCCCATTTCCTCACCCTACTTACTACCCATGGTAAACCGGCTTTGGTCTCTATCTCTGTACAATTGATATTTCCTTTTTTTCTAAATTTTATGTAGAAGTGAAATCATGCAATATTTTTCTTTCTTTGTCTTCTTATTTCACTTAGCATAATGTCCTACAAGCTCATCCACATTGTGACAAATGGCAAAGTCTCCTTTTCTTTTCTAGGGGCTAAATAATATTCCTTTGCAACCATGAATGCCATAGTTTCTTTATCCATTCATCTGCTGATGGACACTGAGGTTGTTGGCTCACATCTTGGCTATTGTGAATACTGTTACCGTGAACATAGATGCACAGTGCTGATTTCACTGAATTGTACATTTTCTTTCCCTTGTATTACGCGCAGTTTCCTTAAGATCTTTGGTATGAATTCCTTTGAAGGAAATTCATACATTTTTCATTTTCTTGGGATCAGTCACCTAAGAAGGATTGTGTTCCTCTGGTGGTACCACATTTCCTTATTTCTTTATGTTTCTCATGTCCCTGTGTTGATGTCTGTCTCCTTTTCCAAACTTTATAGGATGGTTTTCTTAGAGGAAGACTTTTGCCTGATGAAAGAACTTAGGACACTGGTTGGTCAGAGTGCAGTGGTTCTGATTCTTGTGAGCACGGTGGTGCATCTCCATGAAGCCTCTTCAATGTGATTAGTATCAGCAGTGAGTGTGTGTGCCTTCGTGCTTGGGATGGAGGAGCTTATGGCAGTGAGGGTGACTGTATAGGTTATTAGGGCAAGTGCTTTAAGGATGCCCAGCTCTTGTCTTCCTCAGTGGGGCATATTAGCTAAAGGAATTTCTTAGTATTGGGTCTGACCTGGCTCACTGACAGCCATCAACACAGGTGCTCAGAGCAACTCATGAAGGTGGGCTTATGAAACTACTATAGCACCTGGGACTTGAAGTTCAAGTTCACTTTCCATGGTATGGCTGTACATAGTTCTTCCACTACTTTGGGATCTGTTGTTCTGAGGCACACTCCAGCTGCTCAGACCTTGGGGCCTGGGATATAGCTATGGTTATGATCCGGGGAGGAAAGGCCAATGGGCAGCACTGGTATGGCTCAGGGGAATCAGGGGTCCTCCAAGGAGCAGAGCACAGCTGCAATTCAGGACCCAGGACCAAAGGGGCACAGAGGCAGGTCAGGGTAACAGTGCATTGGTGGCTCTCAACCCTGGGATGTGAGACACAGCCAAGCTCTCTGGGGGTCCTGTAAGAGCAACAAGGACTTGGGAATGGCAAGATGTTTACATGGCATGGGCCTCAGGGTGACAGGTGCAGTGCAATAGTGATTCCACTTGTTGGAGAGGTAGGGCCCTTGAGAAGTTCAGACTATAGGGGGCTAGCCCAATACCCAGTAGGTGAGACATTGTGTCCATTCCTCCTGGGGGCAGGGTGGCACAGCTCAGCCAAATGCTCTGATGCTCAAACTCCCTGGTACAGTAGGCATCACTCTGCTCAGCCTCGAAAGGCTTGGCCGAGTAGGAAGGTCGAGTCTCTAGATCCCTGGGGGCTGGTGCACCTCACCAGCTGTGCCTCTGAGGGTAGCAGGCATGACTGCTCCATCCCCTTGCTTATCTTTTTCCTGCAGCAAGGAGACTCTTCTAGTTTCAACCTGAATTTGTGAGGGCCAGGATGGTACAGGGAAGATATTTCCTCCCTTTCCTTATGCATTCATCCCAGGGTTCTGTGCTCTAAAAGAATTTCTGCTGCTTCTTTGCTGTTCTCTAGTGATCTCTTTTAGTTATTTTATTTTTTTTTAACTTTTTAATTTTTTTTTTATTAAATCATAGCTGCGTACATTAGTGCAATCAAGGGGTACAATGTGCTGGTTTCATATACAATCTGAAATGTTTTCATCAAACTGTTTAACATACCCTTCATGGCATTATCTTAGTTATTTTAATCAAAATGTAATTCCTCATTTGGGAGGCTTGGGAGGATTTGGTTGAGGAAGACCAATAGAAGCTTCTAGTCAACCATCTCACAGAGTCCAGAAATATATTTGAACATTCTTTCTTATTAAAAGTTGTGGGGGTAAAGTTCTGGGTCTTTTTCTATAATAAAGTAGATGATGCTATTTATAATACATTAATAGCAAAATCTCAGAGATTTAAAACCTCAAAGACTTATTCGAGGACACATTAACTACACATTGATCAATAGAAGTAGGGGGTGAGGGCAAGCTGTGATTCACTTAACCCCTCGGAGAATTAGACTTATTGTGATGCTGACAATAAAATATAAGATCTCTTGGCTTACTGGGATATGAGAGCAGAGTGCCCAGCAGGCTCACATATACTTTAAACCATCTTAGAATTGATAGCTGTAGTCTAACTCTATGTAAATCTTGGAAATATGTGTCAATATGTTGGAATATATCTAAATTGAAAACTTTACTAATTAATAAGCATTTGACTCAAGAAAACAGGAGAACAGCCAACTAATATGTGTGCCACCCTTTCCCCTCCCAAAGTAGAAGAAATAAGGAGAAGAAGTTAATGAAATATAAAATCAAATTAATAGTGATTATAAAAGAATTGAAATCTGGCTCTTTGAAGAGGCTGAACAAATTAATGACCTATTTCAGGTTTCGTCAAGAAGAAGAACAGATTAAAGAAACAAACACTGCTAGGAGTGAAAACTGGGCCACAGCTAAAGACAGAAAAGATATTTTAAAAGTTATAGGATGGACTCAAATAATCTAATTTAAAATTGTGTCAAGGAAATAATTCTTCATATTTTCCATAAATCAGAAACAATACAAAAAGAACTCTTTTTTCTAAAGAAGGAAGTTTGTTTTGCCTCTGCACAGAGTCAATATTTTGAAAAGGTAAAGAAATGAATCAATAATAAAAACGGTGCATTGATGATGACATTTTCAATATATGCAAAGAATATATGAATACATTTTATTCATACTTCTTAAACGATGTGAGTTTCCAGACTCTAATATTTTTCTTCAGCCTAAAAGGAAATAGATTGCATTTCTGTGGACGTTCATCTCCAGTAATGAGAAATAAAGTCTAAACCCTCTCACACTGCAAACAACCAGAAAATTTGGCAAATTTACTTTAGCGAATGATTTTCAAACATTAGACATCAGGCAGCATAGGACTGTGATTGATGAGAAAGGAAAATAGACAAAAGGACAGCATTGATTGATTGCCCTGATTTTCTGCCTGGAGGCAATTTCTGGTTTGTGACGTAGGGAGGTAAAATTGAAGCAGAATTCAGTAGTCTCACGGTGAAAGAGCCAGAGATCAGAGTTGGAAAGAGAAAGGCAGCTGAGAATATGCAGAAATATGACTGGAAAAAGGGAGCTAAACAACAAAAGCTATCCAGACATCAGCATAGAATTCCCTGAGTCTTTGCCTGAATACCAGTCTTCATAGGGTGAACACTCATGACATACAGCAAAACGATTTCTGGAAAAATAACAATCAGGGGGCAGTTTATAAATGGAATAATTACTGGAACTTACACAAGACTGAGGAATATTCAAATTTACACTGCACTGTCAAATGCAAATTCTGTAACTTGTTTAAGTATATTTCAAAAGTTAAGACATTAAAACTATTATAAACTACAACAACAAAAGAAAAACTCTGAAGCAATTTTAACTAGTAAATCTACAAGAAATTTTAAAGCATGTTCTTCTTCTGGAATAAGGAAAACAAAACTAAGTAAAACCTTGGATATGCACAAATGAATCAGGAGTGTCAGAAATGGCAAACATTATATACAGGTGAGTTCAAGAGTTTTTTTGGTTGTAGTTTTGGTGACAGGCGCATTCTGTTGCCCCAGGCTAGAGTGATATGGCATCATCCTAGTTCACTGTCACCTCAAACTCTTGGGCTCAAGTAATTTTCCTGACTCAGCCTCCTGAGTCGCTGGGACTATAGGTGTCTACCATTATGCCCAGCTATTTATTTATTCATTCATTCATTCATTTGTTTATTTTATTTATTTATTTTTGAGACAGAGTCTCACTCTGTTGCCTTAGTTAGAGTACCATGACATCATGACAGCTCACAGCAACCTCAAACTCTTGGGCTTGAGTGATCCTCTTGCCTCGGCTTCCTGAGTAGCTGGGACTACAGGTGTAAGCTACACCACCAGGCTAGTTTTCCTATTTTTAGTGGAAACACTTCTAGCTCTCACTCAAGCTGGTCTCCAATTCTCAAAGTCAAGCAATCCACCCTCCTCAGCCTCCCAGAGTGTTAGGATTACAGGTGTGAGCCACCTGGCCAGATCCATTTTTTTCTATTTTTACTAAACATCAGGTATCACTCTTGCTCAGGCCAGGCTCAAGGAATCCTCTGGCTTCGGCTTCCCAAGAGTGCTGGGACTACAGGTGTTAGAACCTCACCCAGCCAAGTTAAAGCATTTTTGAATCAGAGTGTTGTCTTACATTTTTAATTTATTCAAAATGTATTCAAAAAAATCAACTATTTAAAACACAAACAATAATAATGTATTGTGAGATTTATAACATATGTAATATAAAATGTATGACAGCAACAACAGAAAGGGTGAAAAGAGAACATGTTTTAATAGTCCTACAATATAATTTGAAAGCAACTATATTATTGGAAAGAAAACTGAGTTAAGGTAATAATGTACAATGAAACCCTTGAATAATCCCTAAAAACTACACAAAACAAAGAAATATACAGATGAGGACGGTAGCTGCATAAAGTTAGAATGTAAATATCATCATTTAGTCAGGGAAAAAAGGAGGGAAAGAAAAAAAGGAATAACAGATTGGATAAACCCCAAACATGTAACATGATGGTAAATTAAAACTCAATTATATCTAAACATTGTAATTATAGGTTATCTAAATAATCCAATTTAAAGTCATAGATTATCATGTTAGGTAATAAAAGATCCATGTATCCTACAAAATAGTAGGAAACAAATGTTCACATAATTCATTTTAGAGTCTCTAAAATGTCTGAATTATAGCCACACATATCAACATGGATAAATCTTAGAATTTAATACGTCAAATGATACGATAAAATAATAACTCAGTTGCAGGTAGAGTGTTATGCCAGTTCTGTAAGTAAAATAAAATAATGTTTTATTTGAGAATATGGGAGCAACTATAATCTAAAGCAAAGTGGTAGAAACAAAATTCAAATAAAGATTACCTCTGGGGAGGAAGGGATAGCCTTGCTTTGCCCAGGGCAAGAAGAAACATCACCCCTTACTGATAAGTAAGGCTCCGTGGCAGTTTCACAAACGCTAATTTCACTGTTTCACTCCAATGTGTATTATATCAAGTTATATACAGATGTATTGTACATCCATATATATAATTACATATTTACTATCACATCATAAAAGACATATTTTAGAAAATAAAATAACAGAACAAAAAATTATTTCGTAGATGTTTGCAACTAAAACAAATGATTCCTCATTTTTTTCTTGTGAGAGAATTCACAAAAACCTTACGCTTGTATAAATGAAGCAGAGATTAAATTTAATCTTAGGGAATTAATAAAGGAACCTATTTTAAAGTGATTAATCAACTAAGCAAACTCTTTTGTTTAGCTATAGATTTCTTAAGCGCTCATCCTAAGACTTTTCAGAGAATACTGGCTGCAATATGGTTAGATTCCCAGACAAATTTCTTTGGTTTGCTCTTCCCTTTTAACATAGTTGAGGAGCATTGGCAGGGCGTTGGATTGGGGTAGTGGGGAGAGAGCTATATTTAATTTCAATATACCCTTGTCTTAAATTTAAAAAGAGAAGACATACTCTCTTATTCCACAATGTTCCTTGGGTGGTTTTACAGCACCAGGCCCTTCTTCAGAATTAGATCTGTAGGAGGTAATTTTATTCTACTTTGATCTTCTTTTCAATTCTTTTCCAAAGTACATGTTATGTGCTACTTGTCCTGACTGTTAGTGAGATAAGCCTCTTTGCATTTTATAAATGATGTAGTTTAAGAAGCATCTTATCAGTATTACAGCCCTTCAGACGCTGGTTTATTCCCAATCCATAATTACAGGTCCAATCCGTGATCATTTTTAATGACCAACCACATCATAGTTAAATTTTAAATTATCTGGAATGTGTATATATTGCATTTTTCTAATGTACATGTAGAATGTCTTTTTCCAAGCGAGTAAACATCTATTTTTCATGATCAGAATAAAACCATTAATCAATTAGCTCTGTTAGATACTAGATTAACATTGTAATTTGTGATGGGGTATTGATTGTGTTAATACTCCAGAATGTTAGCCAGATGTCTAATTTCTAAAATTATTTGGGCAATTTTTTATGTTGGGAAAATTATAGGCATACACGGATCAAACACATCTCTGCCATGCTAGTTGTATGGAACCACCACCAAGGGGAAATACTTGTATTTTAGATATCTCAAACTAAGGGATTTGAAGTATAGGAAAGCAAGCACCCTTTAGAAGCATTCAGTGTCCTGGATTCTCTCCTAAGGAAATAGATTCTGAGACAAAGTTATCATGTGGGAACTTTACGGCAAGTGTACTTGGAAGCAACCGGAAGGCAGGGAAGAAAACAGGATTTAGCAGCGGGATAGGTGAGCTATGATCCAATTCCTAGTCTTTCACTAGTTGGGGACGATTGTCACCAGACTTAAAGGAAAAGCAGAGGGAGCCACCACAATATGCAAGATGTATAAGACACTCCACTCGAATTTTCATCGGTGAGGGAGGCAGACCCTCTTTGAAACGCTCAGGTTTCAATCTTTAAGGGGAGGACAGTATCTTGGAAATCTGCCCACCAACCTCTTTTGCAAAGCCCCAGGAGAAAAAAACAGCAAGGAGGCTTTCCCAGCCTTAAGGAAAAACCCATCCCCAAAGGAGCTTTCCCTGCCTTAGCAACCAACTTCACCCTAAACTCTGCCTGGAACCCGCCCCAGACCCAGACGAGTTTCCTCGCCTACCTGGGGGATATAAGCAGGCAGATTATGAGGGAGGTTGCCTTTCTACTCAGGTCAAAGGCCCCCACCAGGTTTAAGTGAATAGTCCTGTCCTGGTCATTGAGCCACACACTCTGTTCTTCCTTAACCCTCTCTGCGCTCACCCTCTCCCTGTAATAGAGCTCATTTTCCAACCTTTAGAGGCAGCACACGTATCTTTACAAGGTCTCTGCAAACTTGCCACTTCATGCTGATCTAGGATCAATGCACGCCATTAATAAACCAGACTAAAGTGATACTGTACAGAATGTTGTCATGGGCCATGTCCTCTTAGAATATCTTATGAAAGAGAATAGGAGAATCAACACAGTTCTGAGCAAGATTATAAACGAATAATGCCTTTACAATATGCAAAAGGAGTTAACTCTTCCTTCCTGATAGAAATGGTCCGATTATTGGTCACATACCATATACTCAAGGCTTTGTTGTTGAGCCTAGCAAAGATAAAGCATTTTCTCACCACTGCTACAAATGTGGCTTCGACGTGGTTAGACATGAAGTCGTCCACTACCATCAGCCAGAATCCGAGAGCCAAACTGGTGAATTAAACCCAAGGAGGACCATGATTCCTGCATCATTTAGGTCATTGAAGGGAAGATCGCTAATGTCTGCCCTTCTGCCGGGGATGCAGTGATGATTTTGATTTATTTGTTTGGCCAGACATACTATACAACAGTAAATCTTACCTTACAGAACAAAAAACAATGGCAATAGTTCACCAAGTATGCAGTATGTCCACAATTACACATTCAGAGCAAAGAAAAGGCCACTTACTACCTGGGCACATGGACCCAATGGATCCACTGTGAACTAAGACTTTGGCCAATGTACCATTCATTATCTGGCCCTCATAATCCCCTTTCTTAACAAGGGTGGGGGTAGGATGCTTTGGTTCCCCTGATAATACCTCGCACCTTGTACACAAAAGTCTTCGAAATGTTTGGGAGTTCTCCTTTCCCCTTACCTAGTTCCACCAGTTGATGTGGTATTTCCTTTGGGATGAATTGGGGAAATCATTTCGGTATACATTTGCTGTGGTGTTGCAAGCTGCTTCCTAAGGGAAGTGGTTCTGGGACTGGGAATTGGCATAGGTCCAGAAACTAAACAGTGGTTTCTTTCTTTTTTCTTTTTTTTATTGTTGGGGAATCATTGAGGGTACAAGGAGCCAGGCTATACTGCTTATGTTTGTTGGGTGAAGTCCCTCTATTACTAGGATCCCACCCCCAAGAGGTGTGTCACACACCATGGCCCCACCCGCCCCTCCCTCCTCTTGTTCCCCTTCCCCATTCCCCCTCCCCCCACTATGTACCAGCATCAATTGTCCTCATATCAGAATTGAGTACATTGGATTCTTGCGTCTCCATTCTTGGGATACTAAGCAGTGGTTTCTGACTTTTTATTTGGGGCAGTGGTCCAAAGCTTCCTGACTTTGATTTATTTTTCATCCTTAATTTATTTTTGATTGGGGTGCACATTAAACAATGCTCTCATTGTTTTCCCACACAATGATCTGATACCTATATCAGGCACATCAAGCCTGCTGGATTAAGACCTCGACATTTCCATGATATTTGTGTCTGCATCATTTCTTGTGGCTAAAACTCACCACTTAGATTACTGACATATTCCATATTTCTCATTTCAGATTCTACCCCCACTTGGGCTTTATTATTTTTAAGAGAACACCTACAGAAATGATCTTTTACATTTCTACAATAGGATCTTCTCCTATCAGTTCTGGTCTAAAAAACCGAAAACAAAAAGCAATCAGCACTAAGCTTTACCATTGTGGTACCACTTTCACAAAAACATAAATTAATACTTTGGCGATTGTGGTAATTGCAGATTTTTCTGGGTCTTCTTGTATAATAGAGTTGGCTGGTAGACTTTTCTAGACTTATGCAGTAAGTTCCAATCTGCCTATTTCTCTGGAGTTTTGATGTTTTGCTCTACCGCCTACCATGGTATGACTTGCATTTCTTTTGCATTAAGTGTGTGCCATTGTTTTCTTCAAGTTACCAAGAACCAAGCTAGCAATATATTATCACTGTCTCCAGAAGTCCTTACCAAGGTTTGAAATGCCTTGTTTCAGTGGGTTTTCATATCAAATAAACTCTTCCTTATTAGGCTTTATTTTGAATCCTCTCTAACCTAGTATCCTCATTAACTAATAGCACGTGTCTTTCCAACTCCTGCTGGTAGACCTTGCCAGGTCCCACAACTGACTTAGTACATAATTTCTTTCTCCCTTAGCAGGTCTAGCTCTTCCTTTTATGGGCTTTGGTGATACTTGATCTAAATTATTTTTCTGGAAATTAGAAGAGAACTGGGAGTAGGTTCTGGGGATTGAGGCACAATGATTCTCTGGGCACAGCTGTCCACATCATTCTTAAACAAAGATGAGGTAGAAGTGTCAGTCTTTAATAAGGTGAAGGTTTCCAAGTGTATTGACCTAAGTGTCCCAATCAAAATCTCAGTTTCCTCCTTCCAGATTAGAGCCTTGGATTTCTGGGGTTGAGAATCGAATCTTCTCTAGAAATCAGCTACCTTTACAAACCAAGTCCTGGAAGCCAAGAGCCATGGCACTTGCCTGTAGTCCCAGCTACTTAAAAGGCTGAGGCAGGAGGATCTCATAAATGTCAGAGTTCAAGACTAGCCTGGGCAACAAAATGAGACCCTCTTCACTAAGGAAAGAAAAAAAATGCTTGGGCCTGATCCTCAGATTTTTCTGTCACTTGGGTGCAAAATATCATGTTATTTTTGTATATCACCACAGGACCTCTGATTTTTATGATTTCCGTTAAATTGGTGATTAATCTTATTTACCTTTTCATTGTCATTTTTCAGTGCATTGATTTTATTCTGCAACAGCTAACTGGCTCCTTAATTCTAAAAATCATTTCTCCCCACATACTTCTTAAACAATTGAAAACAAGTGTATTCCATTTGGTGTTCAATCTAGTTAACAACTAGTACAAGTGTTAACAATTTTACACTACCCCAGGCGTCCTCAAACTTTTTAAACAGAGGGCCAAATCACTGTCCCTCATACCGTTGGAGGGCCGGACTATAGTTTAAAAAGGAAAAGTATGAACAAATTCCTATGCACACTGCACATACCTTCTTTTGAAGTAAAAAACAAAACGGGAACAAATACAATTCACACCAACGCATGTGGCCCGTGGGCCATAGTTTGAGGACCCTTGCCATGCCAAGGGAAGACCATCTGATCAGGCCTTATTACCACCCAACTGGTGGGTGATATAATTCACCAAATCTCGCTCTCATGCCTGCTTCCTACCACAATGTTTGACACCAACTATCTTAGGTTGAGTTTCCTGTATTGAGATTTCAATATGTGATTTTTCAGCAAGCAGTTGAGAAGTGCATGTGGGAATAACATGTGTGAGGAAGTAATAATGATAGGATAAGAAAAGTGGAGAAATCGAACCATGCTACCGTTCCAACAGAGGCCTCAGAAGACTGGGTGGGAAAATTTGGGTCTGGATGGCCCTTCAGTGTTATGACAAGGTTTTTGTACCTCTGTATCCACCATCATTGGATGTGTTTTCCTCCCTAGGAACAATCTTCATTAGTTTATGTGGACAAATCTTTGCATTCTTAATGAAAGACATTGGATGGCACAGAGGAGCCAAAGGGAAGTGGTAGAAATACTGAAATATGTTTGGATACCTCTTCCCTCTAGAGCTGAAAACAAATATTAACAGCTATCCCAGAGAGTTTAGCTGCTAATGCTGGTCATGTATTTACAACACTGAAGATTTCAGTTTAAGTGTTTGGTAGATTTTTTTCTTACTGAAAAGTGGTTTCCTTGCATTATTATCCTACCTCTGGCATAGTTATTACCAGCACAGTCATAAAATATTCAAGACACACTGTGTACCCAGAACACTGAGAGAAAGGAGAAAGCTGTAGGAACATAAATAACAGAGGGTCTACAAATCATAAAACAGTGCTTTAAATTTTCCAGCAGATGCATTTCAGCAAGAGTGGCCTCCTCACATACCTCCAACCTGGAGTTCTTATTTTTCCCTTCAATTTCATTTGATAATTTTATTCAAGCTTTTCAAGTCTGAAATTCATTAAAAGAGGCATTGGAAATTTTATTTCATCCAAAAATTTTAGTTGTTTTCAGTCGGACAACAGCTAAAGTTTATGTGAGGTCCCTGAGAATATTCTTTTAGGGACCTAAATATTAATAGTGTCCCACCCCCTAGAGGTGGCCCCACACCCCCTTTTCTCCTTTCTTCTCTCTCCTTTCCCCCTCATTTCCCCATTTCCATACTTAATTTTCCATTCTTATGATACTTTGCTAAGAAAAATGTGTTTCAGCTCCATCCAGGTTAATACGAGAGATGTAAAGTTACTATCTTTTCTTACAGCTGAATGGTATTCCATGATACACGTATACCACAGTTTGACTTGATGGGAATTCAGGTTGTTTCCACAACTTGGCGATTATAAATTGAGCTGCAATAAACACTCTAGTGCAAATGTCTTTATGATAAAATGATTTTTTTTCTTTTGAATAGATACCTAGTAATGGGATTGCATGATAAAATGGAAGTTTTACTTTAGCTCTTTGAGGATTCTCCATATGTCTTTCCATTGAGGCTGTATTAGTTTACAATCCTGCCAGCAGGGTACAAGTGTTCCCTTCTATCCACATCCATGCAGCATCTTGCAGCTTTGGGATTTTGTGATGTGGGCCCTTCTCACTGTACTCAGGTGATATCAAGGTGGTTTTGGTTTGTTTCTCTAGTGATTAGGGACGATGAACATTTTTTTGTTTTTGTTTTTTGACCATTTGTCTTCTTCAGAGAAGGTTCTGTTCAAAGTCTTGCTCAGTGATAGATGGAATCATTTTCTCTTTTCTTGTTGATTAGTTTGAGTTCTCCTTGGAGTCTAGTTAACAGCCCTTTATCAGATTTATAGCATGCAAATATCTTCTTTTTTTGTTTTTAATTTTATTATCTTTGTCCTTAAATCATAGCTGTGTACAATAGCGCAATCAAGGGGTACAATGTGCTGGTTTCATAGACAATCTTAACTATTTTCATCAAACTGATTAACACAGCCTTCCTGGCAATTTCTCTGTTATTATCTTATGACACTTTGGCACTAACAAGCAAGCCAAAAAGAAAAAAGAAAAAATTTAAATAAAGGTGTCTTGTTAAAAGGCTTTTTCTCTAAATCTCAAGTTGAAATTTGATCCCTGTTGCTGGAGGTGGGGCCTGTGGGAGGTTTACTCAGGCTTGGAGCCATCCTGTGGACAGAGCATTGTACCTCCTCTCTTCCTTTCTCTTACCATGTGATACCTGTTTCCCTTTCACTTTCCACCACTGAGACAAGCAGCCTGAGGCCCTCCAGAAGCTGATGCTGGCACCAAGCTTCTTGTACAGTCTGCAGAACCATGAGCCACGTAAACCTCTTTATAAGTTACCCAGCCCCGGGTACCTCTTTTATAGCAACAAAACAATGAACTAATTCAGAGAGAAAGTAATAAATTACGTGTTGATCCCAGAATAAAACCCAAGGAAACACTTGCAAGGCATTAAAAGTGTGGGAGGCATTGAACATCTTAGTAAATCAGGAAAGCATAGAGAATTTTTGATTTCTTTTTTTTTTTTTAACGACCAACCTAAAAAAAAAAAATCCTGCCAACCTGTTGCTGCCACCCAGCCCCCCTGATCAATGACGCAGAGGTAGCACTGCAGATGGGAAGATTGACGGCTGAAGCTTGCTCTGGCATTACAGCCAAGAATTGTTGATTTTTAACAGTGGAATTGCTTGCCCCTATGTTGTTATTTGAGTACTTTCAGTACACAAGAATATAAAACTAGATTATTGTAACAACGTTCACAGAACAGAGATGAAGTTTTGGAATTGGCATATGCAGGGTGTACACAGGAAGTGGGAGTTTATATCCAGGGTATACACAGGAAGTGGGAGTTTAATTTGAGCATTTTGGCCTACCAGATCTCTGGACTGGTAGATAATTCTAAATAAGGGGTCAATATGAGAATTTTTTTTAGTGACCTTCCTCATAGGAAGGGTCCCAGCACTAAGCCTTTAGTGAAAACCTTATCCAGTTTTATTGCACACTGGATTCTTTACCTACCCCTGTGATTTCCCTTGTAACCTTTTTGTGATCTCAAAGTATTTGGCTTATAAAGCCATGAGTTTAGTTTAATTAGTTTCTTTTTCTTATCATGGCAATCCATGCAATTTGGGGTCACCTACAGAATTAACTTGAGTTAATAGGTTTTCTGGCCAACTGATATAGATGGATTTTAATTGTTTGTAAGTTGTGAATGGTTTCTAAACAGCTACTGCTGCTTAAAAAATAATTTCAGCAGCATTATCAATGCCAAAATATTTTAATTCTAAATTTGCTTTATTCTTGTCTTGTAGTAAGCTGTCTTTTGTTTTTATTTTTTCATTAATAATTTTAGTTGAACCAGCCCTTCTATATTTTCATTCTATAAAATCTCTTCAGAAGCTTTGACCTAAGTGATTCTGTAATAAGGTAAATGGAGAAAGAACCTCTCTCTGAAGATTTTGAGATCTCCCCTGGGAGATTATAACAAGCTATAGTGGTTTCTAGTTCTTCATAAAATATTATAGTTTTTCAAGATACCAGGAAAAAGGTTTTTAGGTATCTTCTTTCTCCAGGTGTCCAAGGAGTCTGAAAGAAGCATATTCTGACCCAGACCAGGGGTTGCTCTTACCGGGACAGTGTCTAGCGTACCTGTGATTGCTTTTGACTTAAACTGTATATGACCTTAGAAATCATGGCTGGGTGGTTGAATGGAAAAAGTTCAGGGATATGATTTCTTCACTTAGGACTGAGTGAGCCAATTCAAGCATAATGCATATAGCAAAAGCAGTGGGGCTTAACAAGCAGTGTACACAGGAGCAATATTACTGTAAGGTAGATTGTTTTCAATGACAAAATTAATGAAACAACCACTTCACCCTTCTGTCTCCTGCTCTGGTTAATGTAATGTAGTCACTCTGAGATGTAAATCAGTAGAGATAGAGATTATTGGGAGAATACACTCACAAACTAAAGCAAACCCTTCCACTGGAAATGCTTTCTATCCCATAGACTCTGTCATGGTCCTGACTTTCTGTATTTTGTCTAAAATTGTATACTGTTTAGCCACTTATCTTTTAGTTACCAACTCATTTTTGAGGAACTTAAAAATGCTGTGACAATAACGTATAAAATAAGCAAGGGTTCGCATTGATGAGGTAGGTACTAGTTAGGAGATTTTCTTCATATCCCAGTTCTTACTCACTTACACAAAAAGAATGGCATCACAAATGTAACCTTTTTACATTGAAGTAACTTTGACCTAGAAACAATTATTTCCATTGAACAGAATGCCCAGAATTCTTAAGTAAAATAAATCTTCACTGCATGTTTTTAAGTTGTCAATAATCTTTTAAAGGAATTTGAATAATAAAGAAAAAAATATGAGAGAACAAGTCATGTTAAATTGTGTCCCCCCTAAAAGACATGCTCAAGTCTTAACTGCAAAGGAAACTGGGTAATTGCTAATATAATGAGTTAAGATGTTATCATACTTTAGATATTTTTTCTGCACGCACAGAAAATATATTTCCTTATGGGGGACTCCTCTAATTACATACATATTATGCTGCTCTGTTCATCTAATTAATCTGTGTTTTTGTCTTTTTTATTTTTTAATTGACACAATTACACATACACATGTAACTTACAATGATAGAGCAGGGTAATTTTCACATCCTTCCTCTTAAACATTTGAATTCAGATGCTTCTTTCTCCAGGCGTGGGTGATTTCCTCATGAATATGCCCTGATTAGTACTCACCTAAATGCCCTAAGGAGATATTGGGAGATTTCTGGAGTTTTCTCTAAGTATCTGTCCTTCTCTAGTATTTTGTCCTGTTAACACTACCTTGGTCTCCTTGGACCCTCAATTCCAGCTCCTCAACTCAGGGAAACTTCAGGGCTTTTCCTGGGACTCCCCTGATTGTTCTGTGGCCTGGAACCTATTACAGTAGGAACCTAATACAGTAAGCTGGGAAAATCAATGCATTACCTAGTTTGTTTCTATGTATCATAGATCACTATCATCCATTGCCTGAAGTTCAATGTCTTTCAAGCCATTGTTTTACATAGTTTTATGTTGATTTGGGTTTTTTGTTTGTTTTCTTTCGTTTTGTTTTGGGTTCATGATATGTAGAGTAATGGCCACCCAAAGATGTCCACATCCTAGTTCCAAAAATCTGTGCACAGTCGACCCTTCAACAACACAGTTTTGAGCTGTGGGAATCCACTTATACATGGATTTTCTCCCTTCTTTGCCACCCCTGAGACAGCAAATCTAATTCCTCAGCCTGCCTCAACACAAAATTATAAGAATGAAGACTTTATGTTGATCTACTTCCACTTCCTGAATAGTAATTATATTTCCCTCCTTATGATTTTCTCCTCAATAACATTTTTTCTCTAGCTTACTTTAATGTAGGAATATAGTATGTAACATATGTAACATACAGACTATGCATTTTCACAGAATAAGTTATTGCTAAGGCTTCCAGTCAACAGTAGACCATCAGTACTTAAGTTTTGGGAAGTCCAATGGTTTATGTTAATTTGCAACTGCATGGGTGTCTATGCCTCTAACCCCAGCATTGTTCAAGGGTCAACTCAATACTTTTTCTTTTTTTACTCATTGCAAGATTCATGGCTGAGATCCCTATAATAAAAGACAAATTAACAAGAGAAAAGCCTAGAAAATTTGACTCAAGTTTTACATGACATAGGAGCCCTCAGAAATGAAGACAGATAAACCCAGAGAAAACTGTATTTTTAACAGACAGTTGTGCAGAAGTGTAATCAGAAGACTAAAGGCTATAATCCAATAGTAATAAACACTGAGGAATGTAGCAAGGCCTGTTGGTTTGGATTCTCCTTGGCCTCCAATTGTAGAGCAGGACCCTCTGGAATAAAGGTCTTAAAAACAACTTTCTGGCAAGGTAGGCTTTATTTCATGATCATGATTCAGTGGGAAAAAAATGATCGGAGAAAGAGAAAAAGAAGGTCAGACAGTAACCTTCTTACTTCTGTGGTTCTCTCTGTTTCCATCAGCTGAAACTCCATTCTCAATATGGCAAGGGTACTATATTTCAGAGTGCCATGTTCTGAACCGCAACAAAAGTGAAGAAAAGTTCAATCGCAGGAGGTAAGTCCTTAAGTAAAATGCAATGCACAACAGTAGCTCTAGGAGTGAATAGATTTTAATTTTTTTTTTTTTTGGTTTGTTTGTTTTACTTGGTGCACGTAAAAGCTTTAAGTTAGAAAAAATTTAAATTAAAAGAATAAAAGTTGGTGTTCAAGTAAGCAAACTTAACTGTTTTGGTTAGGATACAAAGACTCAAACAGAGAGGGGTGAGATAAGAGAACAGGATGGCTTATTGAAGACAAAGTTAGCAAGTATGGGTATCTGGAGTCGACATGATTAATAAGGAGCTACTGCACATTATAGCCACTTTAATAGCACTGCTTTGAGGGATTCTCCCAGGATATTGCCTTCCAATTAAAAATTGTGCAAACTCAGGTTTATGAAAACACCCGAGGCAAAGTTTTTGCAAACACAATCAATTTAGGACTGTCTTGATACTTTGCCTCGTTAGTATAAATGTATCTGCGTTCAAATACAGAAAAATCAAGATTACTAGTTAATAGTTTTAGCTCTATGGGATCTGTGTGGTTAAATTAGGATAATCAGTCCACCAGTACATTTAGATTACCAACTTATCAATATGTGATTAATTAAGAAGGTGTCACTCTCAATTAGCTTTTGAATGCAGCCTAATGTGGCAGCAGAAACACTGCTCATGTAATTAGGAATCCAGATGTACTTCTGGCCTCATGTAATTCACTAAGTGTACAAAAAGAAATTTGGATGCACACAGGAACTACAGGTGGATTTCTTCAAGATGATGAAATACAACAATTGTATACTTTTAACAAGTCAAAGGCACACATTTTAATGTTTTCTCTAAATGAACAGCCTATTTAAAATTCCTTCTTTCAGGTCTATTGATATAATCTTTTATACAATGAATCTTAAAGGGTTGCAGGAGGCAGATTAGTAACTACACATGTGATCTGGTTTTTAACTTGTTTCAAAACATTAAACTATATACTTGCATGATAAATTATGATGCTTCTAAAAAAAATCAATACAGGTATATGCTACACAAAGGGACTAATACATTTATCAAGGGTTTCCAAAATGATTACTTGTGAAAAGGAAGTATTTCATCTGTTGTACACAGATCCCTTTGGGCATTACAAGTGACCCATGAATTCCTACGCACACACATACACACATATATACACATACATATATGTAAATCATACATATATATATGTAAACTGATCAATTGTACCTTGCACACCTTTACATACTATTGTTATTTTTCTAATTATTTATGATAATACAGAAAAAGAAGACACATTTTCATAAAGGAAAAACCTTTATGAAAATTATAATAGTCAAGTCCCATTGAGTTCTGCAATTTCAAGAGATATGAGATACAATATACAAGATAACAAATGTTATTGATATATATCAAGTCTTATAATTTTAATATGGTTTTTCTTTTTTAAAATGTGTAGACATTGTTTAGCACCCTCTGTATAAATTTAATCAAAAGACATTTATTTTGAAACAATAGTAAATGCACAGTTGATTTTGCTTAATCAATTATCAAGAATAAATATCTTTTGAGAGCATAGTTACCATCAAAGGAAGAGTCAACATTTAAAAAAAATTTGTTTTAGACTGATTGCAACCAGTCTAAAATATATAATCTCAAATAAACATGCATCATTATGTTACCGAGCCCTGGAATTATTTTCTCCCATAGGTAATTGACCATTTTTAGTAAACTGTTTACCCTCGTCCACGACCAAATGGGCACCAGTTCCAGATGTCTCTCAAATCCATGTCACTAATTCTATTTTTACTAGCTCCACCCCAAAGGAGACACTTCTGTCTGTTTCATTTAAGGATTCTATTTGCTTTGTTTTCCTCTCATACAACACATTCATAGTTAATTTGGCTCGATAGCCCCTAATATGCTGAGATCAATCTAGCACAGTGATTCTCTATAGTCAGAAAAAATCTAATGCAAAGGTATTTAATATTTGGTATGATTACCTTTTGTCTTATTAGTTTGACTCAATAATCTTTTATGCTGTATATATATTATGTCATTCAGTAACCTTTCCTTGCTTTATAAATCTCTGATGGATGAAAAAACATGGCATTTCCCTTGGTTGATAAGTGGTGGTCTGTATTCATTTTAGCTTACACTGATTCATACATTGAACTTACATTTATTTTTTGAATAGTTAATACATTTCAAAGGTGATCTGGGTAGTAGAAATACAAAATGTATAGGGTAGTTCCTGTTCTCATAGACAAACATATAACTTTACCTTATTTGATAAACTTGCAAAAGTACTTAGTGCACTGGATAATTTAAAGCATAAAGAAGAGGTATGTTAAAGAATGAGAAAATGTTAGTTATTGCAGAAAAGGAAGGGAGAAACATTCCAGGTAGACAGAAATAGCTACGCAACCCATGGAGGCAAAAGAGTAAATGACAAGTATTTTGGCACAGTGGGAATGACGCAAAAGTGATAGTCATAAAAGCTGGAAAAAATTGCCAAAAACCAGAACACAGGAACTCTGGCAGATGACTATGAAAACAGGACATTATACTGATGGATGGGGAAATCATTAAATAATTTTAAGTTGACGACTGACATAGATCTGCTTCTGTTTTGCCTTTTCAAGATTATTCTGCTTGTATCTTAGAATGAGGATTTAAAGCAGGAGACAAACGCTGATGAGGAAACTACTATGTTAAACATGTGACCAAAAATAGAGTCCCAGTAAGAAGAGGATGCTATTTACAAAACTAGGCAGTCAACGAAACACAGAAGCATTTGGGGGTGCGAATTTGAACTGCCTACAATCTACATGAATGGGAAATAAAACACATGGGTCTGTAACTCAGAACCAGATATGCACTGAGTCAGGCCTCACATAGTGACACCAAACTGGGTAGACAAATAGATGCGATAAGAATTGCTGTGTCTCGAATGGATTAATAAACTTTGGTACATGTATACCATGGAATATTATGCAGCCTTAAAGAAGGATGGTGACTTTTCCTCTTTCATATTGACATGGATGGAGCGGAACATGTTCTCCTTAGCAAAGTATCTCTAGAATAGAAGAAAAAGTATCCAATGTATACACCCCTAATATGAAGCAAATTTATATCTTTCAAGTGAAGGCTACACCCCAATTATTGCACAAGAAGACGGGGAAAGGGGAGAGGGAGAGAAGGGGAGGAAGACGGTGGGGGGAGAGAGGATAAAGGGTGAGATCACACTTGTGGTGCACATTTGAAGGGTCAGGAGAAAACTTCTAAATACGGATCAAAAATGTTTTTACATAGTAAATGAGAAAATCTCATGAATGTTGTGTCAATCAGGTTGATAAAAATATCTCAGATTATATGTGAAACCTGCACACTGTACCCCATGTTTGAATTATTGTACACAGCTATGATTCAATAAAAAAAAAATAAAAATAAAAAATACTCTTCTCTTTTGTATCCTTTCACTTATTATCCTTGTAACTGCACTGGGTCCACCATAAAAATCCAAGATAATGGCCAGGACAAGTGGCTCAGGCCTATAATCCTAACACTCGGGGAGGCTGAAGCAGGTGGATTGCTTAAGCTCAGGAGTTCAAGACCAGCCTGAGCAAGAGGGAGACCCCATCTCCACTAAAAATAGAAGAAACTAGCCAGGTGATGTGGTAGGTACCTGTAGTCCCAGCTACTCAGGAGGCTGAGGCAAGAAGAGCTCTTAATCCTAAGTGTTTGAGATTGCTCAGAGCTATAACGCCACAGCACTCTACCCACGGCAACAGAGTGAGACTCTGTCTCCAAAAAAAAAAAATCCAAGATATTCCAGTCAGCTGATTGGCAACCGTAATTCCCTTTGAACCTTAATTCCCCTTGCCATGAAAAAACAGGCACAGGTCCTGGGGATTAGAACATGGATATCTTTGGGAGGCCTTTATTCTGCTTCTCACTGCATCTACTATGCATTAATTGAGTGAGTCTACTAACAGAGTTCAGAAATAAACCCTGTGGGAATAAATGGGAAAGACAAAAGACTTAAACTATAATTCAGTGAAAAAAAAATATATATATATATATAGACACAGAAAAACTTAGCAACAAAAGGCAGATGAATAAAGAATTTTTTTAAATGTCTGAAACCACATGCTGGCATGTAATGCTCTACATATTTGAGTATTATTGTAAGGAAAGCGCTTATTATAAGTCATAACAAATAAGGTCAATATTAATCTGAATTTCAGAGACTACTGAAGTCTTAAGAAATCATCTCATTACTGAACCTAGTGTTCAACTGACATCCAGAGAAATTATTACTTTCCTAAGATCACTTGGTAAGTAGTGACGAAAGATTCCAACAAATACATGAAATATGCTGAGGGGGAATGGGGAAAATGCTAACCTAAGTCTGTGGAAATAAGTGGATTATATAAGACTAAAGGTAAAAGGAACTTCACATAGCTCTGTTGATAAAACTTGTTTCTCACAAGGTATTAGGAAAGAATTCTAAAACCACTGTATACTGGAGTTGAACAAGTAGGTAAACAGATTATGGATCATAGGAGACAGACTTGTCACTGTTGGAGTGGGAGGGTACAGAGAAGTGAAAGTAGAAAACTTCAATAATCCACATGGTCATAGACTGGAGCTGGAGCCATCAGTATGAATTCATGTTCAGCTTAATATAGATACAAATGGATAAAAATACAAATATTCATGAATACATCGATAGGTTGTTATATATAATATAGTCCCTTGCTCTGTCAGCTGAAAAGACCCTAGAAGCAACATATCCCAATAGCAATGAGCATAACAGATCTCAGTTTCTAATATCATCCTCCAATTGGAAAAACTAGGGTTCATTGGAAAAAACTGCCAATTCTCAGAATAGAGCAGGGAATACACAAGATGGGCATGAGCATCCTGTAGTGCCAGAAAGAAAGAAAGCACTAAATAACAACAACAACACAATAATCAGTATGTATCAAAGGGTCACCAAACCCAATTAAATAAGCTCCAAATACTCAAGTCTTACTAATAAAAGCAGTATTAGATTATAACATAAAATATAATATAAATATCCATGGTCCATCATGATATACATAAATGATTGGAAAAACTAAATAAATGGGGGAAAAGAGACCAAACTCCATGCAGACAAGTTACAATAATTTATGTGTACACACATCTCCTCTCACATACGTGGTGCATGAGTTCTTCCTCGGGTATAGGCTGCACATAGCAGCTTCACTAACATTGCAATGGAAAGACCTGACAAATACCACCTCAAGATTCACATCAATAGTAAAAGATCAATTGCCACATAGATGACACATTTCTTAAACCGATTAAAGCCATCTATGACAAATCCACAGTATTTCATACTGAATGGAATAAAACTGAAAGCTTTTCCACTTAGAACTGGAACCAGACCAGGAGTCCACTATCACCACTACTATTCAACATATTTCTGGAAGTTGGCAATAGAAAGATATTAAGGGCATCAAAATGGGGGCAGAGGAGGTCAAAGTCTCACTCTTTGCCAATGATATTTTCTTATATTTAGAAAGCCCCAGAGACTCAAATACAAGATTCCTGGAAGTGATCAAGAGATACATTAATGACTCAGGATATAAAATCAATGTCCACAAATCAGTAGCCTCTGTATATGCCAGTAACAGGTGAGTTGAGAAGCAAATCAAGGACATAATACTCTTCACAGTAGCTTCAAAGAAAATGGAATATCTAGTAATATATTTAACATAGGAGGTGAAGGTCTACAAAGAATTTGAAACCCTAAAAAAAGAAACAGCAAAAGACATTAACAAATGGAAGAATATACCATACTCTTCACTGAGAAGAATCAACATTGCTCAAATGTCTATACCACACAAAGCAACCTACAGATTTAATGCAACCCCCATTAACATATAAACATCATACTTTGAAAAACTTGAAAAAATAGTTCTTCATTTTGTATGGAACCATAACAAAACCTCATATACCCAAGGAAATTCTTAGTAATAAAACAAATCCAGAAGCATCACTCTACCAAACTTCAGGTTGAATTACAAATCCACTGTGATCAAAACAGCATGGTATTGGCACAAAAAGAGACATAGACATATGGAACAGAAAAGAAAACCAAGAGATGAAACCAGCCTCTTATGACCATCTGATCTTCAATAAACCAAACAAAAGCATACAATGGTGGTGGGCGGTGCCTGTGGCTCAAAGGAGTAGGGGGCCAGCCCCATATGCTGGAGGTGGCAGGTTTGAACCCAGCCCTGGCAAAAAAACCACAAAAAAAAAAAAAAAAAGCATACAATGGTGTAGGTGGTAGATAGGCTGATCTCTCCATGGGCCCTCCAATTCAGAGTAAATCACATAGGTGGGCCATCCTTGTGGTTCCTCCCAGATTACTGAAGAATCTCACCAGACCATCTAAGTAGAAGCAAGGAGCCTGGACAACATCCCAGGCAGGTGACCATCCCTGCATGGGGGATCAGCACAACAGGCAGATTAAGATCTTTGGACTCCTGATCAGCAGTTTATGGAAGTTAAGATATCTGCCCTGCACAGACAAAACCTGCCTTCCCCATCCCCTTCCTCATTTCTAAATATACATTATCAAACCATTCCTGACATTACCCTACATTTCTGATTACTCCACCTTCCTGGGAGCCAAGGGTTCCCTCTAATCTTATTTTTAAATTTTAACAACCCTGCCTTACATTTGAGCACAATAAAAGACGCTTGAAAGACTGGAACAAGGCTGCACTGCCTCAGTCTGCAACTTGGTGCATGAGACAGTGTATGCCTCTCCAGGCTTCTCAGACTTTATGCATTAAGTTGGTGTAAAGTCTCATTCTTCCTTCAGCACCATCTCCCTTGTCAGTCCCCAGCCCAGGCTGGTCAGGGTCCCCCAAGAATCCCAAAATACTGGGGAAAAGAATCCTTATTTAATAAATGGTGCTGGGAAAATTCAGTAACTACATGCAAATGACTGAAACTAGACCCACACTTTTCACCACTTACAAAAATTGATTTACAAAGGATAAAGGATAAAAGATTTAAATCTAAGACATGAGACAATAAAAATCCTAGAAGAAAGCCTGGGAAAAACTCTTGATGATATCAGCCCAGGGAAAGATTTTATGAAGAAGACTTCATTCACAATTATAACAAAAATAAATAAATGGGACTTAGCTTCTGCACAGCTCAAGACACAGCAATTAAAACAAATAGACAACCTTCAGAATTGAAAAAGATATTTGCATGTAACAAATCTGACCATGTGTTGATAACTAGAATCTACAGAGAATTCAAACTAATCAATAAAAAAGAGTAAACAATCCCATCTATCACTGAGCAAGAGACATGCAAAGAATCTTCTCTGAAGAAGACAAATGACCAACAAATATGAAAAAAGTGCTCATTGTTCCTAATCATCAGAGAAATGCAAAACAAATGAGATATCACCTAACTCCAGTAAGAACAGCCACATCACAAAGTCCCAAAGTTGCAGAGGCTGGCATGGATGTGGAGAGAGGAGAACACTTTTACATTGTTGATAAGACTGCAAAGTAATACAGCCTCTGTGGAAAGAAGCATAGATAATCCTCAAAGAACTCTAATTAGACCTTTCATTTGATCCCACAATCCCATTACTATACACCTACCTGGAAGAAAAACATATCATTTTATCATAAGGACATTTGCACTAGATTGTTTATCACAGCTCAATTTATTTTTTTTTTCACAGCTCAATTTATAATTGCCAAGATGTGGAATCAACCCAAATGCCCATCAACCTATGAATGGATTAATAAACTGTGGTATTTGTATACCATGAAATGCTATTCAGCCATTAAAAGATAGAGACCTTACATCTTTTGTAGTAACCTGAATAGAGCTGGAGAACATTCTCATTAGTAAACATTCACAAGAACAGAAAAGCAAGTATCCAATGTATTCGATCCTAATGTGAAGCCACCAGACAACCTAATACACATCCACACAAGAGAAAAACTCAATTCAATTCAAATTGTGGGGAGGAAAAAGGATGGGGGTAAAGGAGAGAACTGATGTGCTCTCACCTAATGGGCACAATGTAAGGATATGGCACACCTCCTGGGTGAAAGGCACAACTACAGCATCCATAGGCAAATACAAATAAACTACGACTTTACCTAACAAATATAATCATTGTAACCTAATCATTTGTACCTTTATATTAATCTGAAATTTAAAAAAAGATCAATTGTCACAATAGAGTGTTCACCTGACATGATGATTGAAAATGGTATTTTCCCTCTATAGATACCCTACCAAAAACACATAACCCCAGTCAAATCATGAGAGAGAAAAAAAAATCTTGCAAATCCCAACTAAGAGACATTTTTATAAAATACCTGACCAGCACTACTCAAAACTGTCAAAGTCACTGAGAACAAGAGAAGGTAAAGGAACTGTCACAGCCAAGAGGAGCCTAGGGAGACATGACAACGTAATGGTGGTATTCTCGGTAGAATCCTGGAACAGAAAAAGAACATTTCATAAAAACTAAGGAAATCTGAATACAGCATGGACTTTTTAGGTCATAATAGCAAATCATTACCGGTCATTAATCATTGTAATGTGTCAATAATAAGGGAAACCGAGTTTGAGGAGATGGAAACTCTTTGAACTATATTTACAACTCTTTCTAAATCTAGAATTGTTATACAATAATTTTTTAAAAATTATACTAGAATTACAAATTCTTAACAGTGAAGAAAATAAGAAACCTCCCTTATATTTCTAGGTACCAATTTAATCAAACCCATATGAAAGTCTGATTCATTCCTTAAATATTAAAAAATAAATAACAGCTGTTACATTTGCAGGAGACCAATGTGTTGACATTTTGTTTAAAATCTCTCTATTGGCTCAGTGCCTGTACTCAAGCAGCTAAGACACCAGCCACATACACTGGAGCTGGCGGGTCTGAATCCAGCCTGGGCCTGCCAAACAACGACTAGTACAACCAAAAACTAGGCAGGCGTTGTGGCGAGCACCTGTAAACCCAGCTACTTGGGAGGCTGAGGTAAGAGAATCACTGACGCCCACAAGCTAGAGGTTGCTGTAAGCTGTGACACCATAGCACTCTACCGAGGGTGACAACTTGAGACTCTGTCTCATAAATAAATAAATAAATAAATAAATAAATAAATAAAATCTATTGTTTAAAAAAAAAACTACCAACATCTTCTGGATTGTAAAATTGACATGTGTATAGTAATTTTTTGGTAAATACTTAAAACTACTGATATCAGAACAACAAAATAAATTACAATAAAAATATTTTTACTTAATTAGGTAAAACTGTGGCTAACCACAGGTGCCATTTGGACCTGGGTTTTTCCTGCAACCTGAATAGTTGGAGCTATTCAGTACCAAGGGCCCAGAGTTGACTTTTCCAGGACTGGTCACCAACAATGCCTCAGCAGAGATGATGTGCTAAAAGACTGAAAATAGGTGGTATTTTATTTGACCCATAAATACTTTTCGTAGTCATAACTTGTCAATAATAAAATGGGAGACTGCACATAAAATTTCAAATTTCTGCCTCTTGGTTTGAACAACAGGAAGATCTGGCCACATCAGACCTGCATTCCCACAGCACAACTGGATGTAAGAGGTGGCCCATTTAACCCAAGCATAGCCTCTCTAGTCTGCTTCAATCTCCAGCACTCCCTATTTTCAGTATCCCAGCCCACTTTACTTATTACCACAGCTCTTCAACCTTCCACTCTATTACTTCGGGAATTTGAAAAACAATAAACATGGAGAGAGAGCAGCAAAATCCGTATGCTAATACAAGTAACAGTATTTTTGTTTCATGACCCAGAATTATACAGGCAATAATTGTTGCCTGTTGGTTATACTATAAACTTTACATACATAACATATATGTATAGATGTTGTAAACAAATATATATACATATAACCAGAAACATTCTTATCAATTATCAAGAAAATTTAATTGCACTGAATGCTTTTTCTCATACCATTTCAGAGGTGCCTCATATCTCTAGTAACATATACTTGTAAGATGTTAAAAAGGATAAAATTTATTTCTATTTCTTTCCTTTCTAAATACATAACACAGATCACACATATATGTCCACGCTTCACTGCTAAACAGAGGTGTTTCAAGCCAAGTAGCCTGAAATAAACATTCAAAATAGGGCATATTTTCCTAAGGAGGTAAAGATTATAGTGTAACCAACAGGAATGTGCAAGCCAGCAATAATTTAATTTAGTGGCTGAGCCAAACCATGACAGTCTACTTTAAAAATATGGAAACTTGAGTAAGTGATATTATTACAATTGTTAACTATGGCATGCAAGAACATTTCTTTTAAACACAAATCCATTTTGTATATTTATTTTTTAAAAGAAACGTCTATTCAGCACATTTGGGATTTGAGAGCTTGAAAATAACTGAATCCTTTTTCCTGTTAGGTGCATGTTAACACCAAATGTAAATGCCATTATGAGGTTTTAGTTACCGCAGGTCTCTGCCTTCATGCAGACTTATTTTTATGGAAGTCTCAGAAGGAAGTACTCGTGGTTCAGGTTTCAGTGGATGAATTGTTCACCCTATGAAACACAAAAAGAGCTCCCTTTTAAAAACTATTAACAATAGATAAAGAACCTGTATGACTCGTCAAGTGTCTGTTCTTGCTCTTTCCCTTTTAAAATAAACCTTTAAAATTGTTTTTAAAAGATTATGCCTGTTCATAACGGCTTACCTAAAGCAAATCTGTCCTATGGGTTTATAAAAAATCGAATGGCATATGATGGGTTTATTTCTTTTTCTTAAATTATGGTCAGAAACATATAAAATTTAACATCTTACTGCTTTTACGTATACAGAACGTCACACTATATGCACGCTGCTGTACAACAGGCTCTCTAGAACTTCTTTATCTCAAAAACTTAAACACTGAATAATAACAACTCTCCCTTTTCCTGAATCCCCGGCAACCACTATTCTACTTTGCAGTCCTGATTTGGCTCTTTCTGACTTCTTTTTGTTTCAAAATCTTTAAACATCAGTAAACAGCACCCATTTTTCTTCAGTTAATACTGCAAAAAAAGACAGCATTAATATAATTAAGCCCTTAAGACCTTCCGGTCTTTGAAGATGGACTAAATGGCTGGTATCAACACTTTACTAAAGTGTCTTGACTTTGATGAAGCTCATTTTGAGAAATAAAGTTTGTGTTTTTTTATTCTTATCTTTTAATTTTATTTTTCCACAAACTTCTTGAAGTTTCCTCATATTTCTGGATTCCCTATCATATTCCACCAGTCTGTAAGTCTGTGCATATACCATACTGTTTTCATTGCTATGGCTTTCCAATATGTTTTGAAGTCAGGAAGCATGCAGCCTCAAGCTTTGTCCTCCTTTCTCAAGATTGCTTTAGCTATTCAGGTCCTTAGAAATTCCATATGAATTTTAGTAATTTTTTTCCTATTTTTGAAAAAAGTGACATTGATATTTCAATAGGAGGGCTTGTGTTGAATGTGCAGAAGTCTTACAATTAACAAACATAGCATATCTTTCCACTTGTGCATGTTTTCTAAAATTTTTTTCAGCAATGTTTTGTAGTTCTCAGTGTACAAGTGTTCTACCTTTTTGGTTAAGTTTCTTCCTAAGTATTTTATTCTTTTTGATAATACTGTAAGTGTGACTGGTTTCTCAATTGCCTTTCAGACTGGCCACTATTAGTAAAGAAACACTAATGATTTTTGTGTGCTGATTCTGTGCCCCATAACTTTGCTTAATTTATTTATTAGTTCTAATAGTTTTGGGCAGTGTGGAATCTTTAGTATTTTCTATGTATAAGATCATGTCGTCTTTGAGTAGAGATAACTGAACATTTTCCTTTCCTATTCAGATTCTTTTTATTTCTTTTTCTTGAGTGATTACTCTGGCTAGGATTTTAAGTGCTATGTTGAGTATAAGTGGTGAGTGAGAAAGGGCATCCTTGCCTTGTTCCCAATCTTAAAGGGAGGACATTCAGTATTTCAACACTGAGTATGATATTGGCTGGGGGCTTGTCACATATGGCCTTTATTATGTTGAGATAATTTCCTTCTACTCCTTGCTTATTGTTTTTTATCAGAAAAGGTTGTTGAACTTTCTCAAATGCTTTTTCAGCATCAATTATGTTCATCTTGTTTTTCCTGCATTCTATTAATATGCCAGTGTTGATTTCAATATGCTGACCCATACTTGCATTTCGGGAATAAATCCCGCTTGGTCACGACCTATAACCCTTCTAATATGTTGTTGAATTCAGCTCGCTAAAACTTTGTAAGGATTACTACATCAATGTTTATCAGAGAAAGACTTGTCTGTAGTTTTCTTCTTTATAGTTTCTACTTGATTTTGGTATTAGAGTAATTCTGACCTCACAGAATGAGTTTGCAAATGTTCCCTACTCTTCAGTTTTTTGGAATAATTTCAGAATTTTGGAAGAGTTCTTCTTTAAATGTTTGGAAGCATTCTGCCGTGAAGCCATCTGGTCCTGGTCTTTCTTTGTTGGGAGGGGTTTGATTACTGATCCAATTTCCTTAGTAGTTATAGGTCTGTTCAGATATAGTCTTTCCTCATAACTCAGTCTTGGTTCATTTGTATGTTTCCAAAAATGTATTCATTTCTTCAAATGTAACCTCTTCAAGGTTATCCAATATGTTGATCTATAATGATCTATTATGATCCTTTTCATGTTTCTGTAGCATCAGTTATAATGTCTACTCTTTTCATTTCTGATTTTTGCTGAGCCTTTTTTGGTTTTCTTACATTAGTCTAGCTAAGATATGGTTAATTTTGTTCATATTTTCAAAGAATCAACTCTTTGTTTCATTTTCTCCTGTTTTTCTATTATCTATTTCAATTACTTATGGTCTAATCTTTATTATTTCCTTCCTTCTAACTTTGCATTGAGCCTTTTCTTCTTCTAGCTCCTTGAGGTGTACAGTTGTTGATTTGAGGTTTTTTTTTTAAAAAAAAAAAACATAGGTGTCTACTTCTATAAACTTCCCTCTTAGCACTGCTTTAACTGCATCCTATAAGTTTGGTATATTCTGTCTTAATTTTCATTCATCTCAAGATATTTTCTCATTTCCCTTGTGATTTCTCTGACCCACTGATTATTCAAGAATGTGTTGTTTAATTTCCACACACTATCTTTGTCAATTTCCTAGATTTTCCTGTGCTATTAATTTCAAGTTTTGTTCTTTTATGGTATGAAAAGACACTCAGTATAATTTCAATCTTCTTAAATTTCTTAAGATGAGTTTTGTAGCCTACTATGTGATCTATACTGGAGAATGCTCCTTGTACACTTGAAAAGAATGTGCTTCTGTTGTTTGGGGGTGGAATGTTCTGTATATGTTTGTTAGGTCCTATTAGTCTATAGTGTTGTTTCAAGTACTCTGTTTCCCTATTAATGTTTTATCCAGTAACTAAAAGTGAAGTACTGAAATCTACTATCATTATGTTACTATTTCTCCCTTCAGTTTTGCCAATGTTTGCTTCATGTATTTCTGTGTTCTGTTAGTAGGTACATAATATTAAACATATTTATAATTGTTATAACTTACCGATTAATTGATCCTTTTATCATTATATAATGTCCTTCTTAATATAGTGACAGTTTTTGACTTAAGACCTGTTTTGTCTTATATAAGAATGGTCATCTCTGATCTCTTTTGGCTACTATTTGAGTGAAATGTCTTTTTTGATCATTTCACTTTCAGTCTATGTATGCCTTTATAGCTAAAGTGTCTTATAAACAACATATAGTGGGATCTTGATGGTGTTTTTTGTTTAATCCATTCAGCCATTCTGTGTTTTGAGCGAGAAGTTTAATCCATTTCAAGTAGTTACTGATAGGTATGCATTTACTGTTGCCATTTAATTATGTTCTATATGGCTCATATTTTGTCTCTCTTTTCCTCTCTTCCTGCCTTCCTTTCTGTTTCATTTATTTCTGTTGTAGTGACAAGCTTTGTTTACTTTCATTGAGCATCTTCTACAGGTATTTCCTTTACCAGAAAGCTTTATATTTCCAGCTTTCATGTGACCGTCTAGTGTTCCTTTGTTTCAACCTAAAGAACTTCCTTTAATAATTCTCATGAGGCAGGTATAATGGGAATTAACGCCCCAGATTTTCTTTATCCAGGAAGGTCTTTATTCTGTTTCTTTAAGGATAGTTTTCCATATATACTATTCTTGGTTGGCAGAGATTTTTTATTCCTTTAAGTCAGTGGTTCTCAACCTTCCAAATGCTATGGCCCTTTAATACAGTTCCTGTGGGTCGGGACCCAACAGGTTCACACTGTTGCTTTAAGTACTCTGAATATATTATCCCCCTCCATTCAGTCCTGTAATGTTTCTGCTGAGAAATCTGCTGATAACCTTAAGGGAACTCCCTGTCCACACTGAGTTGCTTTTCTCTTACTGCCTTCAATATTCTTTTCATCTTTAAAAGTTGTATTGTGTATTGGTGTGTATTTCACTGGTTTCATCATGATTGGAGTCCTCTGAACTTCCTGCATATGGATGTTCATTTCCTTCCTCAGATTTAGACATTTGGAGTCACTATAATTTCAATACTTCTTCCTCCTGTTCTTTGTATCTTCTCCTTCTGAAACATCCATAATGCATATGGAACACCTGATGGTGTTCCATAAGTCCATTAGGCTTTCTTTACTTTTTTCATTCTTTTTTCTTTTGGTTCCTCTTACTCAATAATTTCAAGTCTTCTAGTTCACTGATTCTTTCTTCTGCTTAATAAAGTCTCCTCTATAACTGATGCTTTTTCACTGCAGTTATTGTATTCTTCCGCCCCAAAATTTGGTGGTTCTTTATAGTTGCTATCTCTGTTGATAGTCTCATGTTATATATATGTAGTTTCATTCTATATCTATGTTTTCTTGCAATGTACAGAAAATATTTAAGATATTCATTTTTAATTATTTGCCAAGCAATTCATAAATCTCCATTTTTTTAGGGTTGGGTTCAAGGGAATTTATTTTTTCCTTCAATTGAGCTATATTTCCCTATTTCTTCATTTGTATTTTTTGTTATAATTTTTGTATCTGAAAAAACAGCCACCTCTTCCCATCTTTGCAGACAGGCTTTGTACATAAACCTTTATCAAACAGCCTAGCTAGAGGTTCTTGGGCCTCTCAAACCATTCATGAGGTGCATCTTCTCTGGGCTTGTGTAATTTGACAATCAAAGAGGTTTGCTGGGGTTTTTTTCAGGACCTACTAATCTCTTATTCCCCTGGTGTCTGTCTGCAGTACAATAGGTTGTTTGGAACTGCCACAAAGAGTTCTGCTTTCTTTTGTCCTCAGGACCCCAGCCATCCAAAGTATGCAGATTCCTCATCAGCATGCCAAACAAAGCAGTACAGAAATTAAGTCCCTTGGGTAGTCTTGAAAGGCCAGAATGTTGGATGTACAATCCACAATTCTCTTTTGGTCCCAAAGAAGAAACCAGGCATTAGGCTTTTACTCCTGATCATGAGCTGTGCTAGCTTGGGATAAAGAATAACTTAAATGAAATGAAACAGATGTTTCTACCTATTCCAAAGCAGTGGTTCTTGGTTTTGAGCTTGCCTGGAGTACTGTGAGTTCATAACTGGATATCTGATATTCTCATAAAGCCTTCTGTGGACCAGATATTGCTACTAAGTCAATTTTTGCGGGGACAGGAGTCTGGGGTTTCCTATTGTGCCATCTTGCTGGTTGCAGACAGACCTATTTCTACAAGCTTATAAAGAAAACTCTATAAAAGTCATGAAGATTTACAGCATGAGACTCAGTGCCCAGAGCACAGTGGTTATGGTGCCAGCCACATAAACCAAGGCTGGTGGGATCAAACTCGGCCCAGGCCAGCTGAACAATGACAACTGCAACAAAAATAGCCAGGTGCTATGGTGGGTGCCTGTAGTCCCAGCTACTTGGGAGGCTGAAGCAAGAGCATTGCTTCAAGGGTGACAAACTGAAACTCTGTCTCAAAAAACAAAAAAACAAAAAAAGAACTTACAGCATGAAATTTTATTTTATTTTAAAGGGTAGGAAGTATCTTAAACATCTATTTCTGCCTCTCCCTCTCTGAATTTTTTTTTTTTTTTTGCATTTAGACAAACCATCTTATACATCATCTCACCTCCATTATGCTTCATCTTAACTCCAGTCTAGCTACAGTCAACAGCTCTACATGAGTATCAAACTTCTTTGTGCTGACACCCTCATCTCAAGCTTATACCAGACATACTTCTAACTTCCTTCTCTGAGTGCTTATTGGATGCCTGCGAAAGTCAGTAGGTCTCAAATGTAGTAACCCATTAGTGTGAGAAAGGCAGTTCCCCGGAGGCAACCCTTGACCCTCCTCATAGAAGAAACAAAAGCTGATAAACAAATGCCACTTCTTTTCATACTTTATGTGAGCAATTTAAGGACACAGTCTCTGGGCCTCACCAGAAATGGGAGTTACCCTCAGACGTAACAAATAGATAGTGCAGCACTGTATTTGCTTTACCATCTTCCTATATGACTCTTCGTATACCCTCCTTGCATTTTGTCTTATGATGTAGAGGTAGGAGACCCAAAGCTAAGGTAAGCATTAAGTAAGCAAAGCCTTACTTCATGTGATCTATTTTTGTTTTCTGTTAACAAGAACAGGTAAGTTTTCTCTCTTTCATTGGATTGTATTTCTTTTAAAAGCAAAAGACCTCATTTACTTATGCGGTCCCATAATATGCACTCATTTTTTTTTCTAACATATGCAACAATTTCACTTTGTAGATGGCTTCACTACTCCCAAATATGTACAATGAGAGAAAACTTTCACAAGCTTGAAAGCTAATCATTTACGCAGAACTCCCTTGAAATTCAAATCCATTTTTATAATTCATTGTTGCTAAAGCTTAGTTGTTTTGACCAGCTGAAATATACTTTACATAGATATGCATCTCAGATGTCCATTTGCTGATACTAAATATATTTTTGAAGCCAATGTTTCTGTTTAGGTGACAATATAAGTGCCAACAATATTTTATTAAATTATGGATCCCTGGGGGAAAAATCAAAACTCTATAGATGAATGGTAACCTCTTGTTTCCTTTTCCATATAAAAGAATTTAATTAAAAGAAAACATTCCCCTCAGTTTAAAATCATCAGATCTTTACATGAATCCTTCTATAACAGTTAATCCAAATACATTAGTTTTGGCTCTTTTAAATTAAATCATTATAATAAAGCAATTAAAAAGATAAAATCTTCCCAAACTATTGACTTTGCTGGTGCTTGTTACAAAAAAAAAAAAAATCTCAAAATATAATAAAAGAAACAACTCAAATCATAAATAATACAAGCATCAGTGGATCTGTATGCAAGGTAAGAGAAATTTAAGCATACAGATGTCTTTATTTTTTATTGAGATTTCACTATAATGAACTTTATCACATTTCAGTGCCATAGAACTCTAGTTATAAACCCTGGCACATGAAGCTTGTTAACTGGACATGTCAGCAGAGGAGAAAGAAAATGTGATAAAAAGATGATACTTAGGGAAACATATAATTTCTGTTGTTCATCTAGCACAATGCGTTAACACCAACAAGTCTCAACTATGATTTACATTGTCATCTCTGCTCAACTGTTGTAAAAAACCTTAAATTAGCTAGCATCTAGCCCACAGAACTTAGGATGCTGCAAACTTGACTGCCAAAATGTTAGAAAAGAGAGCTCATGGTTAGCTCTCTTGCAAGTACTTGCTCCTCCCAAGCCAAGATACCCCATCTATCCTCATTCCACCCCATTACCCATTTACTGTGAATACTCATATGTATTGCACAGATCAAGACAAATTTCTGCCAAAACTACTCATGTACAGAGAACTGAGTCAACCTCCAATATCACACTGCAAAGTACTATTAGGTTTATATTGTGTAGTGTGCAAAAAACCTGGAATATTGGAGCTGAAAGAGATTTTAAGGAACATCTAACCCAAAACCCTGACAGGTTGTCCAAAGTAACCAAGTCAGCAGCAAGACTGGGCCATGAACTCAAGACACCTGACTCCTATTCAACCACACTGCGGAGAGAAATAATGTCCTTTCAATTCAAGATAACTCAATGACTAGTGATGGAGCACACTAACATAAAAAGACTACTCTTACTTTTGAAAGTAGGTTATCGTTTATCTGAGAAGCTTTGAAATCATCTTTAAATACATACCTGAAGATGTGTTATTCTAAGAACAAGATAATTCAGTATCTACCACTAAATAAACTGAAAACATATTAATATCAACTTTAATAAATTTCAATTTAACAATTTTAAACTTGATAATTTATCAGTTTAATCCAGACTAAATATTGGTATAAAGTACTTAACATTAACCTCACTGGAATCTGATCATTAAAACAAGTTTTGCTTATCCTCATTCAAAACTCCACATTAATGCACTTTCACTAATAGTACTACATTCTACATACCCCTTAGACTAAGGGTGAACAAAAACTATCTTGAATGTGAAGAACTGTTCTACCTTACTTATGTTAAGGCAGAACTGTTTGGTGTTTCTTAAGACCAAGCACATGACTTAGAATTAAAGTTCCATTCCATGAGGTCAGTGCCAGGTCCACTGGCCATAATGGAACAAAGTTTTTAATCCTGATACATCATGGGTCATTTATTCTATAAACACAGTCCATCTATTTCTACAGCATCTTGCACTGGGCTAGATGCTAGAGAAGAACAGGAGATAAATTTGAAACGTATAGACATTAATAGTGGGTCCACTTTATATACATTATCACATAATCTTCATAATAACCCAAAGAGAGAATTATCATTATCCTTGTTTCATAAAGAAGAACCTGAGAAAACCAAACTTGGAGAAGGCAGAACTTTAGAACATCTGCATTCTTGCTAAGAATTCTAACCCACCCCTGTGTCTCATACCAAGCTTCTTTGCATTTCAACAGAAAGATCATGGAAGCAATGTAACTTATTCTGGAGTGTAATTTATTATCCTAAATTCATCTACGATATGTCTCCACAACACTAAGAGTCTAGAGTCTGTAACAGCCACCCTAAGAGGAAAACTAGTGTCTACATGCAGTCAGAATTCCAAAAAGAAACCAGGGCTCCAAATTTAAAGAGTTTATAGCTGTTTTTTGTCCTGCAAAATACAGATCCCAATAGCGTATGTACCTTGTGGACTGTTGCTTAGAGGTTGGGACGACCGCACACATACAAAAGCTAAAACACTGCCCCACAAATGGTAAGTATGCAATAAAAATTTGCTGCTTCCAAAATCGCCATCATTCTTCACTACCCACATTCTTCATATTTTTCCCCTGGAATAGAGTTCCAAAAGTGAAAAAAAACACGTCATCATGTTCATCATTAAGATGGTTCAAAACTATAAAAAAATTTTTTTCAACCATATGTACTATTATTCAACTATAAAATTTTAGTTCTGAAACTGCTTAGAAATACAAAAACCATTTAATATTTTAGATTAACATGCTAGATACAAAACTGTAGTTAATACTGTAACGGCAACTACATAAACTCTATGCAAATCATCAAGGACTATTGTTTCAAGGCAGAAAAATAAAAGTAGCTATTAAGATGGTAAGATTGCTGATGATTATGTTTCTTTTTAATAGTTCCCTTCACATTGCTTTTTAAATTTTTATAATAATTAAAAGCATAGGCTTTTAAATTATTTCATAATATATCAAGTAGTTGTCTATTATGCCTAACATAATGGAAGTCTGTAGCAAAACTGCATGCATTCCAAGCATAGTGTGCAATAATAGACTGAAAATATATATCTCCCTATGAGAGAATATATAGGAATATATAGGTTTGTGTTCTTTCTTCAAGGTTTTTACAAGACACTATAAACAAAATGCCAGGTATAAGTTATGCTCCCAGATGAAAATGCTTCAAGACAGTTTAATAACATGGAAAAAGTATTAGTTTCAAGGGTAAGGGGAATTAAAGAAAAGAATCTGAATCTTAACGACAATGATTTGACCATCATCTAATAGCTAGCAATGTTTCTCAGAGTGTGGTCCTGGGACCATCTACATTAGACTCGCACAAAATTCTTTCCAAAATGCTGATCCCTGCCACCACTATCACCCCCTAATCTACAAATCAGAATCTCAGAAGGAGGCTCACGGTCTGTTTTTTTAAACAAACACCGCAGGTGAATTTTATGTCGATAAATTTTAATAAACATTGATCCATAAACATACTAATCATGTAAAATAAACATCACTTTAAATTTTCAGTGAAAAAGGCAAAACAGAACTCTAACTCTGTATTGGTTCTTGGTATCTCACAACTGCCAGCTCAACTAAGCCGGGTGTGGGGACAAAGGGTGCAAGGAGCAGATACCTCACAAATCTGTCGTGTCTTTTGCCTAATCTGCGAAACTTCCAGGAAATAATTTTGCAAAATTGATCAAGAATCTTAAAATGTCCCTTGTCCTTGCCCTAAAAAGTTCACTAGAAAGATTTTTTCCTATGAGAATAATCAAGGATGCATAAAAGATTTTTAGCCAAAAGTGTTTGGGGCAGCAGTACTAAACAGTCATCTGCTGTATTTTGAGTATCTGCTCTGCACCTGACACTTGTGGATACTTTACGTACAGTATTTTTCTAACCCTTACAACCTAAGATACTTATATCCCCCATTTTTTTTTATTCCAGGGTAATATGGGGGTAGAAACAACGATGCTATAATGTCTGCATTTGTTAGGTGGAGTCCCTCGTGAAGTTGTGTCCCACACACAAGAGGTGTGTCATATACCCTTACATTGTACCCAATAAGTGGAACCACACCAATCCCCCTCCTTTCCTCCCTCTGCTGCCTCCCATGTTCTCCCTCCCCCCAACTTTAATTGATTTGAGTTTTTCTCTTGTGTAGGCATGTATTAGATCATCTCCTGGCTTCATATTAGTATTGAGTACACTGGATACTTGCTTTTCCATTCTTATGATACTTCACTAAGAAGAATGTTCTTCAACTCCATCCAGGTTAATAGAAAAGATGTAAAGTCTCTATCTTCTTATGGCTGACTAGTATTCCATGGTATACATACACCACAGCTTGTTAATCCATTCCTGTGTTAGTGGGCATTTACGTTGTTTCCACATCTTGGCGATTATAAAGTGAGCTGCAATAAATAATCTAGTGCAAATGTCCTCATGATAAATATTTTCTTCCTTCTGGGTAGATGCCTAATAATGGGATTGCAGAAGCAAACGGGTGGTCTAATTTGAGTTCTTTGAAGGTTCTCCATACTTCCTTACTTCCATTTCGCCATTGTAGATATAAGAAAACTGAGGCTCAAGTCTATACTTGAGAATAAGATAATAAAGAAGTTATTAGCCTTCCCTGGGCCACACAGCTAATAGCTAATAGATTATAGAGCCAGGATCTGAATCCTGAGCTGTTTAATTAGAAACATTAAACTCTTTCTACTGTCTGGCCACCTAAAAGTGTCCTAAAATGTTGTAATGCTTAAACAAAGTATGATAATCAAGGGAATTATGTAGACACATGAAGCCATGTTCTTGAAGAAACTGTAAGAGGCACACAGTGGAAGTCAGTGAGCATTTGTTCAGTGACTAAATGACACACACAAACAAATTGAGGCAGGTCTATAAAGCGGCCATGAAAACAAAGCCCAGAGCCCAGAAGGAACACAGCATGGGCTGAACAGAAAATACCCATGGTAGAATGCTAAGTGAAAAAAGATGGGAAGTAGGATTCCAGCTTAGAATTGAAGTCCCAAGAATGATAAGGACTTCTATCTTGGTTTCATCTGCATCCCCAAACCTAACACTGCACCTGACATATGGTAAGAATTCAGTATGTGCTGCAAAAATAAATTATATGTGGGCATATTTTTTAAAAACCAGAAAAAAAATTCCTAAAATATCATCAGTAGTTATTGCCAGATTCTGGACTTAGGCATGACTTTGGGTTTTTCTTTTTTTCCATCTGTTTATACTTTCCAAGTATTCCATAATAAGTGTGTATTGCTTTTATAATCAGGAGGAATAAACAGCAGCAGCTAATTTTCAAATCCTCCAACTAAGCACCTTCCTACACGAGAAATGTAGTTGAGCTCCAGATCAATGCAACATGCACACTAATATGTGCTTCGTTCCCATTAGGACAGAGCAACTGCTTTAGGGCGAGAAAGGGACCATTATTTTCTACATGCCAAGTGCCACAAATGAAAAAGAGACTTAATACTTGTTACAAATACAAATGCTTTCATCACCTATTAGTGGTAGGCAGAAAAAGGATTTTAAAATGTATAATGTCCACAAAATGTTTCCACTGATGATTTTGTGCATTTTGAAGACTGTTTTAATAGTAGTGCCACAGGGATTAAAAATCAAATGTGGAGGCTTTTACAGCATAACAATAAAAATTGTGGACAATTTCAAAAAGTAAAATATGTCACAAATTTCATGGTAACTCTGCTATCAAACTACCTCCAATTCAGGTCATCTTCTGAAAAAATTCAGTCTTTGTTAGCCAGATTTTACTCCAGTGACCAATCTGTGAAAAGCCAAAGGGCAGAATCATGAACTACTCTGAACTTGTCCATTCAAAGAAATTGGAGCTAGGTGGCAGTGGGGAGGACGGAGGACAGAAAGGGTATCTAAGAATAATAAAAAGCAAAATGGGCATTTGTATTGTATCATGTACTTTCCGAAGGAGAAGAACATTTAACATGGAGCAAACAATGGAGATTAAAAAAATCCAAAGATAGTTCTAGGCTCGGCGCCTGTGGCTCAAGCAGCTAAGGTGCCAGCCACATACACCTGAGCTGGCGGGTTCGAATCCAGCCTGGGCCCGCCAAACGACAATGATGGCTGCAACCAAAAAATGGCCGAGCATTGTGACAGGCACCTGTAGTCCCAGCTACTTGGGAGGTGGAGGCAGGAGACTCGCTTGAGCCCAGGAATTGGAGGTTGCTCTGAGCTGTGATGCCACAGCACTCTATCCAGGGTGACAGCTTGAGGCTCTGTCTCAAAAAAAAAAAAAAAAAAGATAGTTCTAGTACTTAGTACCTGTAGGTCAGGTTCATAAATGGAGTAACAAGATGAGAACAGCATTAGATGATCAAAGGCATTTCCTCTTTGACAGATTTCATTCTATTCCTGGATTATACCAAGAAAAAAATCCGACTAACATATAACATTACCAAATAATCTAAATTTATGGGGATTATCAATGCAGACAAAAGTCTCTAATACAAGTTTTGCTTCAGCCATAACTTGAAATTAGGGTTCACAATGCTCCTCTGCTTTGCCTACTATGGGGAAACTATAAGTTGCATCACTCAGCATCCATTCTGATCCCTCTTCCTTCCCTACCTCTACCAGAGAGGCTGGAAAAGAAACTACATTCCCAGAGTCTCTTGCAGCAAAGAGTAGCCAAATAAATACAGATGGGAGTTCCAGAGACAGAATTGTCACTGAAAAACGCAAACTCTTAAACAGAAAACAATTTTTGTTCTTCCCCCACTTCCCTATATTGGCCACAGATGCACACCCAGAGCCATATTGCAAACATGAGGCCAAAAGCCACAGGCTGAAGATGGTAGGGGCTAGAAGGAGGGAAGATACTGGGCTCCTGATGCCCTTGAGCAGTTCTTAGGGCCTGGCATCCTTAGCCTCAGACTTCTCGTTAGGTGACAAAGATAAACTCCCTGGCTTGTTTAAGCCACTCTGTGTCAGGTTTCCTGTTAGTCACCGCCAAATACATTCCTGCCTGTAAAAGTCATCGATATAACGAACCTCTGTAGCTGCATGTTATCAATGATCAACCTAACAACCCCCCTCCAAGTCTTCATAGAGAAAGCTTTTACCGAGAGTGCCTGCTCCGTGCCCGTGAGTGCGGCTTTTCATCGTCCCTCTTAGCACGTCTTCACACACTGCAGGGAAGGAGGACCCTCATCCAGGCCTGTCTGACAACAGCTCCTGAGCTGACATACTCCACAACCTCTGATGGGTTTTTTCTATAATCTGTAAAGCAATTTTAACTTTCAATTCTGCTCTGTGACTCAACTAAAATTGCCCTAACAAACGTTCTAATTTTTGAGGAAGATTTTCTCTAAAAAGTCAAAAAGGAAAAGAAAGGAAAGGAAAGGGGAAAGGAAAAGAGAGAAGGACAAGGAGATTCAAGGGGAAAGAAAGGGAAAAGGAAAGGGGAAGGAAAGAAGAAAAGGAAAAGGAAAGGAGAGGAGATTCAAATGCTATTTTAAAAAAAGACCTGGCAAACATTTGCTTTCTAGTGTTTTGAAATCTTCATTGACCACACAGGACAGAGCTGTCGCTGCCACTGCCACTGAATTAATGTTTGTTCAGCACCATGTGCCTGGCACTGGGCTAGGCATTTTACAAGCACCTCTCAGTCATCACTCACAATGTCCCCATAGGGTAGAGCTATTATTGTCCCCATTTTACAGGTGAGCAAACAGAACATTTTCACTCAGGCTCAGCATTTTCTTTGTAAAAGCTCTTTTTTAGACACCAACGATGACTTAAGTTTAGCACAACATATAACTTGCTGCTAGCCTTTAGGAAAAATGTCAGAAGCAAATGGCGCAGGACCAGACAAGAATGAAAAACCCTCAAACCAAAAACAATTACAACTCAAGAGGGTGAAGGGCTCTCTCACCCTGAGCAAAACTTAGAATTCCACATTCTCGTCTCATGAAGCTCTACTCAGGAGATACTCACCTTTAAAGGGCTAAAACACCCAACACACTGCAAGATACCAGGAAGGACAATTATAACAGTAAGACAGCTGTGAATTTTCATTAATCATAAAATTATTTAATTCGCTTTCCAACACACTTGATTTTCATTTTCAATAGAAGAATGTGTACTTTATACATTACAGTTTACACCAAATATTGTTATTAGATGATTCAGCACTTCCTGTGTGGCCAGCACTGAGATCGTTTTTTTACATACCCTTTTCTCGTCTTAATTGTCACAACTACCTCAGGATGTAAGAATTATTGACACACCCTGTGAGAAACGGTGTTGCAGGTGATGAATTTTCTCAAGCTCCCTATTAAAAGGAAACACCAAGATTCAAATCTAGATCTGGGTCATAGCCCTGTCATCTTAACCAGTGAGTTCATACTGTTATTTCATTTGTTCTTATCGTGTATTAGCCTTGATCGAGCATTAGCTAGAAAACCTGATTCAACTATACTTCACTTTTAGTACTCCCCCATCTTCATTTTGGCTTCATATTTCTTCCTGCTCTTACAAAAGATGTCTAAGAAATTATTTACTCACCAAATCATAAAACAGCCTTCACTGAAGTTTGCTCTGCTACTCAAACAAGCAGCAGTAACTCATGCCAATTCTGCCTATCACTATAAAAACTAAAAACCCAACATGGTTTTTAAAGTCTTTAGCAGTAGTATCACAAAAGCCCACCAGATGTCCATCTCCATTCATGAAAATAGGCCATTTTCACCCTTTTTAAAACTCCCTACTTTTTCTGCTTGAAATACAAGAGATTCAGAACTTTGAAAATGCCTATGCTTCTAAATTTTATGTGGGAATTTTTAATTTTATGGTACACAGATGTTTACTGCTGTAAGAAGATAAGTATTAATATAGAAATCCCATGTTTGTTCTCAGTACTGTAGCAAACACATTTACTTAACTTAAATAAATCAGTATTATTATCTCATGTGAAGCATGAATTTTAAATTTTGAAGATCAGCATTAAGTAAATTAAAAATGAATTTTACTCATCACTAAAAATGCTGCCCATGGTATTCATTCCAAGGCTGACCACACCCATCAATAACCCAAACTGAACTAAAAGATAAATCCAATTTACAAAACCATAAGGTAATAAAATTGATAACTTTATTTAGATTCAACAAAAATGTCAGATCCTTTTCATGGCTATTCCAAAGTAGTTACTAGACTAAAAAAAAAGAAAAGGAAAGAAAAATTAGAGACATAGTCCTACATTTTCAGCCTGGTGATTTTTGTGTACACCAACTTTTAGGATTCAATGATCATCCAAGAATGGTATTTCATTTCTTTGACTACTACCCTTTTGCCCGTATTGTAACCCCACTGAATTTTTGGTCCATTGCGTAGAAGAATTTCTCTACTAATAAAAATACAACTCATTAAAGATTAACTTGCCCCCAGGACAGTCTCTCTGGAAATAAATTCCAAGCATTATAATCACCAATTTACAGTCTAAAGACTAAAAGGCAGATAATCTTACTTACTTAAATTCAAAACCTGTACTTGTATTAAAGCAATTATAAACCAAAAAAATAGCAAATCCTAATTCATAAATAATCAGAAACTCAACCAGGCAAATACAGACTTCACTTACTTGCTACTTTCAATTAAAAAGTTTTCCACCCAAGAATATCTAACAATACTAGAATATTTCTTGACTTGATAGACTTACTATCTTGGTTGCTATCTATTTTACTTCTGCAATTACGAACTTGCAAAATTCTTTTCTTCCCTAACTATTTATTAAGTATATATTGTATGTCATGGATTGTGGTAGGTACTGGAACTATTCTGAATCCATGATGTAGTATTTATTATTAATAACAATAAAAACAGGTATTTATTACGTTCTTATCATTTACCGAACACTGTGACAATTTTTACCTCATTAGGCATTATAAGGTCTTTCAATTCTCATAAAATCCTAAGAGAAAAGTCCTAATCTTGGCCCTTTTTTCAAATGGACAAACTGAAGGCCAAAAGAGATCCAGGAATTTTCCCAAGGTCCTATAGGGTTCTGAACCAGGACCGAGTGATTCCAGTGCTCACATTTGTGTTTGGGTCACCAAGGGGCTGCTTCATATACCACAGTGGTTCCAAAAGATTGTAATGGAGCTGAAAAATTCCTATTGCCTAATGATGTCATAACATTGTATATATGGCATAACATATTACTTCTTCTGTTTGGATACATAAATACTTACCATTGTGTTATAGTTGCCTTCAGTGCTCAGTAACATGCTGTACAGATTTGTAGCCTGAGCTGTAGGCAATACCATATAGCCTAGATGTGTAGTAAACTGTACTATCTAGGTTTGTGTACCTAAACTCTATGATGTTCACTCAAATATGGAAGAACTTAATGACATTATTTCTCAAAATATTTCCCAGTCATTAAGCAATACATGATTGTTTGGGGGTTGTTAAAAAAATGTTAACTGTGCAAAGCAATTTTAAACCATCTCATGTCAGAATACTACCATCTACCAAGGAAATAGCCTTTAAATTAAAAAAACAACTTGCCCATATTTCATTTTATTCAAAATGAAAATAAATTAATTCAAAAAAGAAATCTATTTGTAAAGCTCAGGTTATATACATGTGAACACCCCAGAAGGTCGTATCACTGTGCTACTCGTCTGTACACAGGTACAACGGGTTAAAGATGAGGTAGTACTATTAAAAGTATCTTTACATCTTTCACAACAGTCCATCCAACTCACATAGAAAACAAACTGGAAACTTGTTGAAAAGGGTATGTGCTCTGATCAGTTCAAGCAATCCCACAATTATTTTCTTAACGTAAATTTAAATATTCCATCCTATAATCAGAAACTGGACAAAAAGAACCACGGAACAGATGAAATCACTAAAATGAGTTACTGAAATGCAACTGGGGCTTGAATTTCCAAATCCACTTTGTAATATTCTTATTTGAACTGTTTATCACAGAAGTAACTCTCACAAGTTACATAATTTAAGGGAAAAGAGAGGGAGAGGGAGAGGGAGTGGAGACACGACACACATTAGGGAAGTTTATCAATAAAAATAAGCAACAAGGGAGACAAGTTTGTAGCACATCCAAAACCGCCTGCCAAACACTCCTGCTATTTGTTTCCACCAAGTTATTGTTTTGGAAAACATGTTGTTCTCTCTTAAAATAACCTACTTAATTGTAAAAAGCCACTGCATTTCCACAGAGAACTAAATCGCTCCCATACTGCGATGTATTGACTGATAAAGTCAAAGTAAGTTATGCATGAGGCCACAAAAGAAAGTTAGAAAAGCTCCAATCCTCCCGAGATAAAAGGACACTAGCTACTGAATGAATCTTCCCCCAGAGTCCTCAGTGACTAAGGTCTGGTCCTCTATCCGTATCTAAAGTAAGACAGTCATTCAAAGGTCCTCTTGTCTCTTTTTGGATGTGGGATATGAGCCACAGTGGTGGCTACAGGTAGGCTAGTTAATAACATTTTTAAGGAAGGTCAAAACGACCTTGGACGCTGTAGGGTTCACTCCAATTCTCACGTTAGAATCAAAATTCCTTTCGTCCAGAGTGGTTAAAGCCTTTCAGCCCAGCAAGGTCCCAGAGAAATTAAGGAGTTAAAAAAAAAAATCCCAAATTGTGAAACACAAATTCAGACATCCATAGCACAAGAGGATTTTAATGGACTGAATGTAACTCAAGATGTGTTTTATAAGCCCGTGAGGGATGAACACACACTGTCCTCAAGCACCGCTGCCCTGACACAATTCCCAAGCTTCGGCTGCTAACCCCAATCCAGGCCCCTCTGACCACAAGGTGGGGGGCGGGGGCCGGAGCTCCAGTCTTAAGTCTTGACATCTGCAGCGCGTTTCCCAATAGCCAGACCAGGCCCCTCAGCTGGAGGAAGAGGATACTGACAAGGGGAGAGAGTAAAACGGAGACACAGCTAGAATTCGGGGCTGCCAGGCAGAGGGGAAAGAGTCACAGATACTCCACGAGACCCGAGTGGGTCCGGGTGGCACAGCCCAGGTGTGCTGACTAAAGATGACATCTCCAAAGTCTAAGACCTAACTTGGGCGCGCCAATACAAAGTCGGCCCTCGGCTTTTCTGAAGACGGTCAAGTTAGCACAGGGCCCCCAGTGCCTAGAGACCTGAGAGGCGTAGAAGGGTGTGGAGCCCCGCGAGGTCTCCTCTCCCGGGGTGTCCAGCTCCGCAGGGACCGGGGCCGGGGAGCTAAATCGGCTGTGGGCCAGCGCAGCGGGTGCCGGGGCGGGGGCCGGGGATGTCCGGGAAGGAGTTGGAGCTTGAGTCCGGGAGCCGAGAACGCTGGGGATGCCTACCTTGTAACATGGCCTCAAGTTTCTTCCTGTCCACGCGGAAGCGCTCCTCGCTCCACTCGGGGCTGTGCTGGGACGCCCCGGCGACCAGGTCGTCCTCGGAGCCGGGCATGGGCGAGTCGGTGCTGCGCTCGCTGTTGGAGCCGGGGTCCGACTGCGCCGCCAGGTAGCCGGGCTCGCCCTGGGCGGCCATGGTGGGCGCCCGGCGCCCGGGCTCCGGCTGCCGCCGCCGCCGCTCTGCCTGCGCCGCCGACTCCGCTGGCCGGCCGGGCTCCGCTGGCTCCCCGCGCCGCGGCGCTAGCTCGTCCCCCCGCAGCCGCCGCCGCGGAGCCCCCGGCGCATCCCAGCCGCGGGCGCCGCCCACGCCGCACGCCGCCCCGGGTCGCGGCCCGGGTCCCGGGCCAGAGGCTGCGCCGCACCCCGCCTGCAACGTCCGAGCCGAGTGAGCGCGCCGCGCCGCCCGCGCCTCCATCCGCAGGGCCCGGAGCCCCCTCCCCGCCCGCCGCCCCGCAGCCGCGCGCTCATTGGCCGGCGCGGTCCACGGGGAGCCGCGGCGGGCGGGCGGCCCCTGGCGCTCACTCACACTCGCGCGCGCACACACACACCACGTACACACTCCCACTTTCTGCACTTACACGTATAAATCCTGTCCGCTCTTGGACTTTCCCAGCTCTCCAAACACAAACACTCTGCGCACACGAAGTCCACACAATTCTCATACACACGCCAATCACGTACATACTATCACTTCCCCGCACTTACACATACAAATCCCGTCCCCTGCATATTCTCATAATCCTCCTCCAAACACACACATGCCAAGTTCAATCACAGCATGCTACCGAATGCGCACAGAGTGGATCCACAGTTCCGCTTCTGTTTACGTGCAAGCTACCTCCTGAAACTCACAGCCACAGTCACTCCTACAAGTTTGAAAGTGAAGTGAAAGAAAAAAAGACTTGAGGAAGAAATAATGTACGTCTTTTCCAGACATCACCATATACTTAGCCTTTAGTTTATTCCTATAGGTTCAAACCCAGACCATCCTCTCATCCCAGCAAAGTGGCCTTCTGCACAGAAGGTGGACAAGAGGCTTACTCTTTATATTCTGAGAGGAGGAGATGTTTTTCTTGAATGGAGTGAGGAAGGGATCATTTTCTCTGGGATTCTCAAGGCATGAAATCTATGGTTTTTTTAAAAGAAGCAGGAAGATTGCAGTGGTGGTGAGCTGAATCCAGCTGGCATGTGGGCAATGTTGTCTTGTCGGGGACTGAGGGCTCTTCTGCTCTTCTGGGTTCTCAAGGTCAGTCTGTTACAGATGAGAGCCAGTAACCTTAGAGCCTAGCTGCCCAGGGCCAGCCCACCTACTGCCTCTGTCAACTTGGATGTGAAGCACCAGGGAAGAGAAGACTCTCTTGTACCTGGGGTGCCAGGGGAACACTCTCTTCTCAGTTCACAAGTTTTGTTTGTTTGTTTGTTTTTTACTCACAGAGAGGGAAGATGGAGATAGCAGTTTGTCATTGCACGGCCGAGACAGGCTTACTAGCCTCTTAAACCTTGTCTATGGCCTGGACCTGTGGATAATGGTGGGATATGTTTTAAGGTTAACAGGAACTGCCTCTGGGGTAGGTACTGTGGTGTAATTTACAGATGAGGAAACAAAGACATGGGAAATTAAGTGACTTGACTACGGTCACAAAGTAGCAAGTAATAGAGCAGGAATCAGACCCGGGGTTAGAGCCTCTGATACAGAATCTCCATAAAATCTTGCCTTGTTGAGCAGAGACTGTCCTGCTCAGAGTCACTTCCTAAAGAGCCAGGAGCATCTGCACAGCTTAACTGCTCAGCACCACTGTGGGGTCCTCCTCTGAACTTGTTCTTTACAAGTTATTTTAATTACTGGGCAAGGCACTAGTTTCAGCACCCAAAGGGTTATCTAGGAGCATTCCTCTTGTCTTCCATCAGGGATATTCAACATCTTTTTCTGTCAACAGATATTTATTGGAACACTATTGTGTGCTGAGAATTGCGTCAAACAACAGTGAAGAGAGACCCAATCCCTGTGCTCCTAGAGCTGCCATTCTAGTGAGAAAAAATCTTGTCCAAAAAATAAATAAGTCACTCATATGGGCGGCGCCTGCAGCTCAAAGGAGTAAAGTACCAGCCCCATATGCCGGAAGTGGCGGGTTCAAACCCAGCCCAGGCCAAAAGCTGCAAAAAAAAAAAAAAAAAAAAAATGTGCTTACAGTAAGCATTACATATAAGAGATTCAAGATATGAGAAAATGTGTAATGGAATAATTTGGTTCAGTCAGAGAGGTCAGTGGAGGCCTCTCAGAAAATGTCTGTAGCTCAGTACAGAAGTTTGAGAAGAAATCAACAAGGCAAATAAAAGGGAGATCATCCCTGCAAATGATCACTTGATCATAATAATATCCCTAAAGAAAGATACTGCCAGTATCCTCCCTTTATAGGCAGGGAAACTAAGCATGGGAGGTTTTGCACAATATTGCACAACTAAGCAAGTTGTAGAATCAGAATTTTAACCCAAGCTATACTTCAAGTAGTTTATGTTTAGCCAGTAAACTATACTGACTCTCCACAAGACTAGCACAAGCAAAGACCTTGTAGCAGAAGGAGGCGACATGCATTCCTCCATTGGAGGAACTGAAAGTCCAGCATAGCTGGTACTTAAGGGAAAAAAGGGAATTAGAGAGTGCTAACCAAGACAGGAGATGTAAGTAAGAGAGAGAGGCATGTAAGCAATTTAGGCCAAAAAAAGGAGTATTTTAGAACTCAAGGAAGTTATTAAGTAAAGAATGACATACTAACATTTGCATTTTTTAAGATGCCTGTGGCCTTAGGGTGGAGAACAAATGAAGGACAAGAATGGAAATAGCCGGACCAATTAAGAGAGTAGGAGGAAGTTAAGATAATAGATGTTTGTCACCTACCTAGGTGGTGAAAATGGAGAGATATGAGAGGATTTGAGAACTATTTCTATGATGAGTGTCACTAACAAGATCAGTGATGGATTGGATATGGGATGATAGGAAGGGAAAGGTTGAGAATTTCTAGAGATATCCAGTCAACATAATTGGAGAGAGAGAGAGAGGTGTCATTAATGGAAATAGGAAACACTGGAAGAGAATTACATTAGAGGAAAGACTGTGAAGTTGAATTGGGCATATTGAGTATGTGGTGTGATTGAACCCTTCCAGAAGAGGCATCAAGTAAGTAATTGGATTTGGGGTCTGCAGTTCAGTAAAGCAGTCCTGGCTAGAGATAAAGATGTGTCATTTATATGATTATAGGTGATAATTCTTGCCATACACATGTCTAGGGACAGAGAAGAGAATTACAAGAAAAGAGACCCAAGGAAAGGACCTTTTAAAAAGTTTGCAGTCAGCCATCAAGTAGAAGACAGGGCAATATAAGAGGCGATAGAAGCAGCAGTGAGAGAAGAAAGGAAAAAAAACAAAACAAAGTTGTGTCATGTAAGTCTAGGGAAAAGGCTATTACACTTTATAAAAAAGTGATACTTGTACAGTAAGTCAGCATTTTTTTGTTTTGTTTTGTAGAGACAGAGTCTCACTTTATCACCCTCGGTAGACTGCTGTGGTGTCACAGCTTACAGCAACCTCCCATCCTGGGCTTAGGCGATTCTCTTGCCTCAGCCTCCCAAGTAGCTGGGACTGCAGCCGCCCGCCACAACGTCCAGCTATTTTTTTGTTGCAGTTTGGCCGGGCCGGTTTGAACCCGCCACCCTACCCACTGAGCCACAGGCACTTCCCGTCAAGGTTGTTTCCTATGAAAGTCACTGGGACCTTAGAAAGAAAGCCATTCTGGAGTGGTGGTGGAGTAGATATAGCTGATGAAATTAAGAGTGGAAACAACTCTTTGGCGTAGGTTTGTTTGAAAAGGGTAGGAAGAAGCAATAGCTTGAGGATAATGTGGGTAGAGTGAAGGCTGTTTGTTGCTTATTGATGATTTTGGTTAATTGGTAGGTTGGACCGTGGATTTAACGGGTTTTGAGATTTCAGTCTTTAAAATGACTAGAAATGACCTAGCTGACAGATGTTGAGTATGGGCTTTGAGATTATCAACAGAATAGATTCTAAGACCCTAGTAGAGGAGGAATAACTCATCAGAAGGTGAAAAAGATAGCTACAAAAGATAGTTCATTTTATATATTTCATTTTCAGAACACAAAGAAAATTCCATCTGATGGCTTATATTTTCTCAAATGAGTAAAAATCAAGTGTATGTGCTAAGAGTAGGGGGGAAGGAAGTTGTCAGAAGTTTGAACAAAGTCAAGAGGGTTTTTTGTTTGTTTGGTTGTTGGTTGGTTGGTTGGTTGGTTGGTTTGGAGAGGTTTTAAAATAGCCATTTGCATCTGTAAAAGGATGAATTAGTACTGTTGAGAGTCCAGTTGAGGTTGATAATTCTAAGTATACAATGGGACTGTGACTTTCTTGGGTCCAGGCACCATGAAACCAGGAGTCCCACCAAATGAATGCAGTACCAGGAGCTAGAAGGCAATGGAGCAATGCCTGATGAAAAATAATTTCCAATGTAGAAATTTATACCCAGCACAATTATCAACCAAACGTGGGGCTAAATTTCATTCTTAGATATGAGAGATCTCAAAATTTTTTTATTATTTTCTTTATACCCTGTCTGAGGTAGCTACTGAAGATTGCATGCCATGAAAATGAGAGATTAAATCAAGATGAAGAAAAAACAATTTGGAACACAAGCAGTCTCATCAGGTTGATAGTGAAAGGAGAACTCAAATTGGAGTAGGTCAAAAGTCTTAGGCTTGAATTATTTCTAGCTTAAATAGACAGAATTCTTAAGAGTGTATGAACATATTCAGAAGAGACTGATAGTTGCTGAAGACTTGAGGGTTAACTTAGTGACCAGTTCATAGAAAACTATAGTACCAAAAAAAAAAGTTATTAACCCCAAATATCACAAAACTTGAAAATTCAAAGTAAACAGTGTACAACATCACAGAGCTGTAACTAGCATTTACCTCCTTATAATAATGTAAACCATGACTATTAATCTAATCTAAATTATACTTTAACTAGATTAGGAACATGGAGGATTAGGAAGTATGCATGTGTATAGCAAGAGCTTTATGTGGGGAGAGGCGGGGGGCGGGGGGAAGGAATGAAACCTCATCTGCTCTAAGGGAACATTAATAGATAATGGCTAAAACTTTAATAAAAATATAAGGATAGTGCTTGGACATGTAGAATCAAAAATAGAATCAAACTAAAAGTTTTAGAAGTGGATACCTATAGGAAAGGGGAAATGGGAGAAGACATATGGTCCTTCTGGTTTTTATGCAAGTCTTCTAGAACAATTCAGTGGGTGCATAACTTTACTTTTAGAAAAGCAAATGAAATAAACACGTGCTTATTATACCATTTTTTAAATAATAGAGTGTATAAATAGCATAACCTTGAATTAATGACTTCTAAGTCCTATATTCCTTCTATAAAAATTGAACTAGAATTGGAATAATAAACTATCTTTTTGGTTTCATATTATTTTCATTCAAGAAAAGAATACTTTTCAGTCTACTCAACCTGTAAGAATGGATCAGAGGCCACATGAGGAATTGTATAGATTTTTTTTTTAAATGCAACAGGTTCTCAAAAAAAAAAAAAAGAAAGAAAGAAAATCACTGATAAAATTTAAGTAACTAAGATCACATCAAATCTTCAAGTTCACAATATATGAAAACCGAAAAGAGATTTTTAGAAAAGCAAAATGTGAGTATTACTTTAAATCTATCTAATCTTGATCAGTGGTCATCTGATTAAAAAAAACTCCTCAGGGAACATTTTAAAGCAAAATGATTGATGTTCTTTCTCAGGCATTCTTAGTTTTCCTGAATTAGTTTTCTTCTAAGGCTACATACAAAAATATCAATCCTGAACTTCTGTTTTCTGGTAATCGTTTCAGAATTTCATATTAAAACTGCTTTCTCTTTGAATTTAAAACTTTTGCATTTCCATTATGGTTAAGTAATTTCACATATGGTCAGATATCATTCAATTAAATGGCTTGCAAAGCTCTAGTGAGCCCCCATTTGTGTATCTACCTCCTGTTTTTCTTTTTTTCTTTTTGAGACAGAACCTCAAGCTGTCACCCTGGATAGAGTGCCGTGGCATCACAGCTCACAGCAACCTCCAATTCCTGGGCTCAAGCGAGTCTCTTGCCTCCGCCTCCCAAGTAGCTGGGACTACAGGCGCCCGCCACAACACC
>CAUYRH010043052.1:0-25516 GCA_963574655.1 Perodicticus potto | reverse complement strand
TGTGCCAGCTGGAGTGAGTGTGCGGCCGTGTGTGCCAGCTGGAGTGAGTGTGCGGCCGTGTGTGCCAGCTGGAGTGAGTGTGTGGCCGTGTGTACCAGCTGGAGTGAGTGTGCGGCCGTGTGTGTGAGCAGGAGTGACTGTGTGTGCAGCCGTGTGTGAGTGCGTGTGTGCGAGCTGGAGTGAGTGTGAGTGCGTGTTTGAGTGCATGTGTGTGAGCTGGAGTGTGCAGCCGTGTGTGAGTGCATGTGTGCGAGCTGGAGTGAGTGTGCAGCCGTGTGTGAGTGCATGTGTGTGAGCAGGAGTGAGTGTGAGTGCATGTGTGCGAGCTGGAGTGAGTGTGAGTGCATGTGTGTGAACTGGAGTGTGTGTGCAGCTGTGTGTGAGTGTGTCTGTGTGAGCTGGAGTGAGTGTGCAGCCGTGTGTGAGTGCATGTGTGTGAGCTGAAGTGTGTGTGCAGCCGTGTGTGAGTGCATGTGTGTGAGCTGAAGTGTGTGTGCAGCCGTGTGTGCCAGCTGGAGTGAGTGTGCGGCCGTGTGTGTGAGCTGAAGTTAGTGTGCAGCTGTGTGTGCCAGCTGGAGTGAGTGTGTGGCCGTGTGTGCCAGCTGGAGTGAGTGTGCGGCCGTGTGTGTGAGCTGAAGTGAGTGTGCAGCTGTGTGTGCCAGCTGGAGTGAGTGTGCGGCCGTGTGTGCCAGCTGGAGTGAGTGTGCAGCCGTGTGTGCCAGCTGGAGTGAGTGTGCATCCGTGTGTGTGAGCTGAAGTGAGTGTGCGGCCGTGGGTGCCAGCTGGAGTGAGTGTGCAGCCGTGTGTGTGAGCTGGAGTGAGTGTGCAGCCGTGTGTGTGAGCTGGAGTGAGTGTGCGGCCATGTGTGAGTGCATGTGTGCGAGCTGGAGTGAGTGTGCAGCCATGTGTGAGTGCGTGTGTGCGAGCAGGAGTGAGTGAGTGTGCGGCCGTGTGTGCCAGCTGGAGTGAGTGTGCGGCCGTGTGTGCGTGCCTATGCATTTAGTCTGGTGTCTTCCCCGGGGGTGATTTACACAGGGACCCAGATGGGTCGTGCCTTCCATAAGCGAAGGAGATTCGGTTTGTTGATCCCAAACCGCCAAGGGCTGGCTTTGGGTGGGGTCCGGCTCCGGGTACCGGCCCACCCTGCCCCTCCTCCCGGCTGTGCCCGCATGGCCCTGACGCGCCCTCACCTCTAGGAAGAAGCCCCTGGAGAAGCACAAGAAGCTGCTCTGGTACTACGTGGCCTTCTTCACCTCGCCCTTCGTGGTCTTCTCCTGGAACGTGGTCTTCTACATCGCCTTCCTGCTGCTCTTCGCCTACGTGCTGCTCATGGACTTCCACGCGGTGCCCCAGCCCCCCGAGCTGGTCCTCTACGCGCTGGTCTTCGTCCTCTTCTGTGACGAAGTGAGACAGGTAGGAGCACCGACCTCTCCTCCGTGAGCAGTGCTTTTCAAAATAAGTCGCTCCTGAAGTTCTACAGTTGTCATTTCCCCGAAATAAATGCTGCGGTTAGGTCCGTGAGCAATGGGATCCCTCAGAGCCGGGCTCACCCTTGGCGAGGGTCGCTCCTTTAGCGGTGATTGATGGAGATGAATTAGGCAGGGACGTGTTCAAAGGGAAGAGAGAGCCTGTGTTTGAGCCGCCGCCCTCATCAGGAGCGGTTGTGTGCCTGCCGAGGCCCCGCAGCACGACAGGGGGAGGGGACTCTCAGGACTTCCCCGCATGTCAGAGTGGCAGCGTTTCAAAGCCCTGTAGGTCACTGGATTTTAGGAACTTCAGTGAATTGTTCTTCATGCTTCCCTGTGGTTTCTTGGGCTCTGCAATTTTTAGAATCTCTCTCCACCACTGAATCCAAAACTCTAGCCCAGACCTCCCGTGCAGTAGGGGTTTCACCAGTAGGAGTTGGAGAAATAAATGTTTGAGGCGAAGGATGGTGCTGTCCCTGGACCATGATAAAAAGTCATCCCAGCAAACCTTTCCAGACCTAGCAGCAGTTTACAGATTGTTTGAGACCTGCTGTTGGTGTCCCTTCTCTCGTCCCTTCTGAGACCAAATCCAAAAACATGCGTCAACGTAGCAAGTGTGTCCTGGGAGCGCGCAGTTGGTGACATGCACTGGCACACGCTGTGGAGAGCTGGATGGGGAGGATGCTGTTCTTGCCCCTACAGAGACACTGACGGGTGTCAGAACCCTAGTTGGCTTAAATCGTCATGCCAACGCTGGGAGAATTTTTTTTTTTTTGATGACTTCTAGAAGTCCTGGGTTGAGAAGATTTGAGGGTCTGTGTGTCTCAGCAGGCGTGTGTCCTGGTCAGTGAGTGAGTCTGCAGGGGGTGTGAGCAGGGAGGGTCCTGGCACCAGTGCCCCGTGCCTGCCTCCCCTCGCCTGGTAGGATGGAGGTGCCGAGGGGGCGATGTGGGGACAGAGGAGGGATGACGAAATGACACTCAGCGGTGTGGGACACAGCAGAATTATCAGGCTTTCTGGGTCCTGCTAGAGCGCAGGAGTTTCTGTAGCTTCAGATCATCCCCCCCGAGGCCACGCCTTCTGCGTTAGTTTGCGTGGCTGCCGTGGCAGTGCCCCACAGACAGCATGGCTGATGTGACAGAGATTTGATGTCTCGCAGTTCTGGAAGCCTGAAGTCTGAGATCATTTGTTGGCAGGCCTCTGAAGGCCAGGAGGGAGGGTCTGTCGTCCTTTCCGCATGGCAGTCTTTACCATTCCTTGATTTGCTGAAGCATCACTGCGATCCCTGCCCTCACGTCCATAGCATGTTCTCCCTGTGTGTGTCTGTGTCCCAATTCCCACTTTTCATAAGGATCAAGGCCAACTTCAGTGTTACTTCGCCTTTGCCTTGTTAGTTATTTCTGCAGTGACCCTATTTCCAAACACGTCCACATTCCCAGGTAGTGGGGGATAGGACTTCAGTGTATGCATTTGGGGGGACACAGTTCTACTCATGACACCTGCCACCTTGTCTCTTTCTCTCAGCTGCCACCTTTTACTTCTCAGTTCTGTGTTTTAATTACTGAGTGTTGGCAGCAGCAAGGATATGAAAATACCCTGCTTGGGCGAAGCAGAGAAAGATGGAAGAGATTCAGCATTGAAAGAGGACGGGCCCAGACCAAATGAGAAAGGGAGAGGACAGCACTCGTCTCACCAGGAGCCCCGAGCCAGTTACAGGGGCTCATGCGGCACGAAGGCAGGTGTTTTCTGTCTCCCAATTGTTGTATCTGCAAATGGGTGTGGTCGAGTCCCAGGCCCTCAGCTTCTCGTTCCTCCATTCTTGTTGGACCCCAGGGGCAGGCGCAGGAGCTGGGTGGACACAGTTCTGGCAGGCGTGTGTGTACTTAATAAATGAATTGAGGAGGCAGGGTCTTCATAATTCAACGCTAGAGTCATGGGCTGTGTGGGTAGCCTTAGTGATGGCTCAGGAGACCAGTGCTTGGGTGCCGTGGGGGGAAGCCCCGCCTGCACCTCTGGCATGAAGGTGCTCGTGGGCATCCTTTCAGCAGAGGGTGCTTTGGTGGCCCCTTCTTGGAATGGTTGGTAAAAAGTCAAAAGTCTTCTTCCTGCTCATTTATAGGCCTGGTGTTCCCAGATGTTATTCCCCTGGTCCTGTCCCTGCCCTGTTTCCTGCTGCAATAAGACACAGAAGCTTTCGAGTCCACATGTTACTTGGTCCCTTCTGGCATCTATAGAAGCCACAGAGTCGGGAGAGGGACTTACTCCGGGGCCCTGTGGAAGGCAGAGCTTGTCCTGGGTGGAAGTGCAGAGAGATGCATCTTGGCTTACACCAAGTATTTCATGAGTGTGTTTTTCCTTCCAACAAACATTTACTGGGCATCTACTATTTGCCAGACACCGTTCTAGGCATTGGAGCCATGAACCAGACAAATATCTCTGCCCTTCTGGAGCTTTCCACCAGTTGGAGATAATTTCTGGGAGCTTTCAAGAAGAGGGGAGGAGCGCTGGAGCGACACAGAGGGAGCGAGTCTCACAGTTGTGGGGCCGTAGGTCCCGGGGACTTGCAATGGTGAAGCCTGAATTTGTAAATTGCCGACATCTCCACGTCAGTTTTCTGTGTGCGTTCAGCTCCAAGTCACCTGTGCGGTCACGCGGGAGGAAACTCAGCACATTTTGCTTGCAGAAGGCCCTGGGCAGGTGTGGCATGAGGTGTCAATCAGGGAGGACACAGACCAGACAGGGACACTGGGTGGGAGTGGACGGCAGGGACAGGTGGCATGCAGCAGGAAGGGATATTCGTCCTGCCTATCCCGTCTGCCTTTATCATGGGTGATGCTGGCTACAAAGGGGAGCAGTGCAGGTGTTCAGTAAGTATCTCTTCTCTTTGTTTTTAAGAATTATCTGTGAATGGGCCAGTTTTAATTCAGCAGCACTGAATTCAACAGCATATGAAAGCTATAGGCCTGGAAGCCTGTGCCGAGAGGCAGCAGCTGAAACCAAGGCCCAGAGAGGCAAAGCAGCTGCTCAGAAAGTGGCAGCCTCGTGGTTCTGAATCTCAGCAGCTCCTCCCATGTTCCTCCTCAGACCCCACTTGCTCACTCTGCTCTGGGCTCGTCCTCTTTCAATGCTCACTCGGGGCTCTGCCCTTTCGTCTCTGCTCTGGGGTCCTGAGTGCATCCAGGGAACACAGCCACCAAGATGCTTGTTGTTCAGAGAATCCGACACTGGAGGTCGCTGTTTCTCTTCTCGTCTGCAGACTTGTGCATTTGCCGTCCTGAAGGTGGTCGGTCGTCTGGAAGAAAGAGTTCTGCTGGCCTGGTGCTGTCTTCATTAACCTAGGTCCCGCTAGTTAGGGGGCAAAAACCCCAAACAGGTTCTACCTGTTTTAGACTGTGTCTGGGGTCGAAAGCTATTAGTGTTAGTGTCTACCTCTGTGCCCTGGCCAGCATGCAAATGTTGGTATGCTGATTTGGAATTTTGAACTGAGGCAGTCAATAAGTGCAAATACGGTTGCTAAATAACCCTTGGTTCCATTAAACAGACAGTGTGGATGTTTATTTAAAATGGGATAAACCCCATTGTGACTTCACAGAGCTTGTCAATCTTGAGGCCCATTGAATTTCAAAATCCTGATATGAAGAAATACGGTCTTGGCATTTTATGAATACAGCCTATCTCTGGCATTCTGCTCAGAAAAGAAGCCTCTTTTCATTTTCAAAAGTGTTTTCTCTCTGCAGTGGTACCTTGGAGGCCCAGAATTGACCCACTTACCATGTCTCCTGCCTTGTGGGCCAGCTTCTGAAGGTCACCTGGGCCTGGGCCTGGGCTGGGCTAGGGCAGTGCAGGTTCACTGGTCCCTACCTGCCTGGGAGACTAGGTCTTAAAGGGGGGAACTGGCAGCAGGTGGGGCCTCTCTCAACCACCCTCATCTTGCCGGCCACCAGAAGAGCAGGTGGCTGTTGGTGGATGATAACAGGGACTGCTGGGCCCAGCCAGATGGGCAGGAACTGCTGCTCCCCAGGGATGCCACCCAGAGGCTGAGCCTGAGGCTTAGTCTTTGTGGAATGTCATCAGACTGGGGCTGCTTGGACCTTGGTTTTGTAATGCCCTCTCCCCCGTGGTCCACTCAAGTTTTATTTGAATTTGTAAATGAAGGAAAGGAAATCCTCCTTGAGACGCTGACGTTGTGTCCTTAATCCCTTCCATGTCTGAGATGGCAGGGTCTCCGTGGGATCCCTTCTCATGTCTGAGATGGTAGGGTCTCTGTGGGGTCTGAAGAGGCAGGGCGACATGGAGAGAAGCTGCTGAGATTCAGAACCTTGAGGCTGCCACTTTCTGGGCAGCTGCTTAGCCTCTCTGGGCCTTGGTTTCAGCTGCAAAGTGAGAAATATAATATCTGACTATCAGACAGACTTACACTGGTGAGCTCACTGAATAAAATGACCACGCACCGTGCTCCTTTGGGGACGTGTCTTTGCTGCATTCCTGCCTCGCATAGTGCTGGTTCCTCATGTGAACTCACCCAGGGCTTCAGTGTCATCCCACGCCACACGTCATCACATTTCCTTTTCAACCTGTTTAACATCCATCTTGGGTCCCACAGGACGGTGGATTTCTTGAGAATCAGCATTGTACCTAATCCGCTGTCTTTGTGTCCCAGGAGCCTGGGTTGGGGGATTCCGTGTGCTCTCAGGAAATCTATTTTGAATGGGTGGACAAAGGAAGGGGCTAGATGAGCACCCTGGAACCACTGGAATCCAGCTGACGGGTGCTGTGAAGGCTGTCCAGGCGTACTCTTCTAAGGGGTAGTCCTTTTCCTCTGCCTCAGTGTTTTCCCGACATACTGTTTTCCCAAAGTGTCATGACTGATACACATACTGTCTCCATCAGTCACTTCTGTGACCACATCTGTCTTCACAGGTGCCACTTACAGCACGTGTGTATAATTTTTTTTAAAAAGGTTTCTTTTATTTTTATTTGTTTAATTTATTTATATTTCAAATTAATACAAGGGTACAAAGTTTTAGGGTACATTGCTCTCACTTCCAAGGCAAAGTTCATGTTGTGATGTTGAGCCCTTCACCCGGGGGATGTGCCCAACACCCTCACTTTGTGTACATCAGCTGAGATGCCACCAATTGCCCTCCCCGCTCCCTCCTCTCCCCTCCTCCTTGATAGACTATTTTGTGTTTTATTTTTCGTGTGTGCATGTAATTGCTTCTATATTAGAAACAAATCCAACGAATTCAATGCTAATGTAAAAAGGTTTCTTTTAATCAAGATGTTTTACTGCCCTATTCCAGGAAAATTATATAGTAAATAGATAAATCTATGATGACAACGGTATGGGGAACACCTTCTAGAATTGTGCGGTGCACAGCTTGTACCACTGTTCGTGGCTAGACGTTCTGAATTTGACTACACAGGTCACACTTGCTCTCCGCACGTTCACCTTGAAAGAACAGCAGTAGGGCTTACTCGGTACATAAAAGATGCAACAAGCGCATCAACGACTCGAAAAAGACCTGGAAAAAAATGAGTAGACATTATAAAATCTGGAAGTGGTCGATGTTCCAAGCTGCTGATGTCCCCTCTCTGTCCCTTTCTGTCGCAGTGGTACGTAAATGGGGTGAATTATTTTACCGACCTGTGGAACGTTATGGACACCCTGGGCCTTTTTTACTTCATAGCAGGAATCGCATTCCGGTGAGTGGTCTTCAGCCCTTTCCCTGGCGCTAGGTGTTTGGGGCCCAAAAGTGGAGAATAGCTCTTTGTACATTTCAGTTCCAAGGGAAGTCTGCTGTTTTGTTTGGTTCTGTGTCTCATTGGAGATTTTGGCAGAAAGCCGTGGTGTCTGCTTTTCAGAGACACACCTTGTTTGGCACAAACTGGTATTTCCTCCCTGCCCCTTCCCAGTGATCAGTCATTAAAACGGGATTCAGTTATTTACGATTTTCTCTTTGTTCTTATAGACATTGGGGAGAGATCATTAGAAGTTGGGGAGTGAAGACGATGATGAAGCTGTTAAATGTCGTACAGATTTGTTTCATTTCAGGCCACGTGATCTGAAATGCACTTAACTTTTACTTGAATGGTGGCCGTGGCATCTTCCCTCCCAGTTACAAGCATTTTTCCTCAATCCCAGAGCCAGAGTGTGGTAACAGGAAAGCCAATCCAAGATTACCAGGAAAGGCAAAAATCAAAGGACCCACATGCGGTAGAGAGATTGGGGTGTGCCCTAAGCCGTGGCTCGCATTGCCATGCCTGTGTTCCTCCAGGCCTTTCTTCCCCGAATAGCTTTAAGACAAAGCTAAAAATTATATTTGAGCAGTGCTTTTAAAAGGTGTCACTTTTCAGAGAATCTTAACTGTTCACACATACACCTATAAAGAGTCAGACAGTTTATAATGAGTGCTCACCCACCAATCTGAAGGGGTAAAAACTCCATTTCTTCCTCAAATAACCTCCCTTTCTGCGTTGAGTTAAAGTTCCCGGCATTTGAACCACAGTTGGCTGGACGTGACTTCTACATGGTTCCAGTTAACAAGCACATAGAGCTTTCAGTGACCACATTAGCAGGAGGTTAGCTAATCAGAGGGTCTGGTGTGAACAAGGCAAGTGTCATGAGCGGGCAACTGGCAAGGAAAGTCACAAATGGGGGGAGGATGTGTTTGGAACCAGCATTATTAGAGCAGCCTGTGAGCCGGGACAGTCAGAGATGATGTGACGGGGACCCTGCAATGGTGTCTGTGGATGAGAGCTCTGTCTAGTGTGCTGTCCTTGCCTTCAGGGCTCTCTCTTGTCCTGGCCTCTACTTGGGCCCACCAGGGCAAAAGACCAAGGCCTTGGGTGGGTGGTGTTCCTGGCCCGCTTCCACTCACCCAACCTCCCAGCTCTTGGCTGGCTCGTGTCATCAGTTTATTTGTAGAAACAAAACTTTGAAATGTTTTGTCAACATCTCACAAGTTCTCTTCCCTCTTTTTCTATAGGCTCCACAATTCTAATAAAACCTCTTTGTATTCTGGAAGAGTCATTTTCTGCCTGGATTACATTATTTTCACTCTAAGGCTGATCCACATCTTCACTGTAAGCAGAAACTTAGGACCCAAGATTATAATGTTGCAGAGGATGGTAAGAGCCTACAGTGTTTGCAGTCATCATTTTTCTTGCTGTCCTCAGAGTTCCTTTAATCGTTGACAGGAGAGATTTTGTCCTTAGAATGACTATTGCATTTCACAAACAGTAAGGTTTACTTTCTTTGAAGTGTTTCATCAGGGGCTTCTCCCAGGTTAAAATTTAACAAAAGACAGTTGTCAGGAGCAAATTACCCCATTCAGTGCACTGCTAATAACATCACACTGATTTAGATTTTACACTTTACAATGTGCTTTCATTCGAGTCTTAACAATTGGCAAAGAGTGTAGAAAGGAGATGGACTTTTATACCAGCTTTAGAGATGTGAACAGGTGAGTCAAAGGAGGTTGGTATACTTAGGGATAAGAAGTGTTGCCAGATTCATAGTGAAAGTTGAAATCTAAATCTCCTAACTGTGTAATGTAGATACAGGGAAAGGCAGTGCCAGACTATTCTGCACCCATGACAGGATTGCACACTGATGGCGAAGCTTCCCTAAGTTTGTTTCCCAGATGACCCAAACCTCCACTGTTTCCACCTTTAAATCAGACGGCATTTGGATTAGCTCATCTGGAAGTCCCTTTCCAATGCTGAGGTTCTTAGAGTTTGTGGTTTTAATTCAAAGCATATCTGAGGCATCCAGTCACCATGAAGTCATGCTATGTGGGCAAAAAATTAAAAAAAAATTAAACTGTTCATTCTCATCTAATAAGGATGGTTTTTATTTTACAACCCCCCCCCAAAAAAAAAACAATGAAAATAATTTAGGGACTTGAAGAATATGAACCACATTTTTTTTTCCAGGGTGTATTTGGTATTTTTCTTTTAATTTTTAAAAATTTGTTTATCTGTACAAGTGTATGGGGTATGTGAGCAGTTCTGTTCCATGCACAGATTGGGTAGTGGCCCAGCCAGGGCATTAGGGCCTCTCCTGCCCGAATGATGCACATGGGGTGGAATGAGGGGTGAGACAGGGGGACCCTCCCAATCGCAGGTCCTTCCTTTGTTCTCGAGCTGGGCTTTCACTTAGAAAGCGTGCAGCAAAAATGCATCCATTGGTTTTAATTCTGGAAAATAGATGTCCCAAGACTTGAAGATGATGTCAGTGGTTTTTATAAATTAGTGCGTGAACTCTGGTGACTTAGATTGTCCCGGGCCTGGGACCTCTGCCCTTCTCTGGGGTCCACTGAGAATGGCCAGGCCAGCTGGTCCAGGCGGCCATGGGCGTAGCCCAGACTTCGTTCTGATGTCCAGTTGGTCCAGGTGGCCGTGGGTGTGGCCCTGACTCTGTTCTGATGTCCAGCTGGTCCAGGCAACCATGACCGTGGCCCTGACCTCGTTCTGATGTCCAGCTGGTCCAGGCGACCATGACCGTGGCCCTGACCTCGTTCTGATGTCCAGCTGGTCCAGGCGGCCGTGGCTGCGACCATGACCGTGGCCCTGACCTCGTGCTGATGTCCAGCTGGTCCAGGCGGCCGTGGCTGCGGCCCTTTGTTCTGATGTCCAGCTGGTCCAGGCGACCATGACCGTGGCCCTGACTTTGTTCTGATGTCCAGCTGGTCCAGGCGACCATGACCGTGGCCTTGACCTCGTTCTGATGTCCTCTCTTGGCAGCTGATCGATGTGTTCTTCTTCCTGTTCCTCTTTGCGGTGTGGATGGTGGCCTTTGGGGTGGCCAGGCAGGGGATCCTCAGGCAAAACGAGCATCGCTGGAGATGGATATTCCGCTCGGTCATCTATGAGCCCTACCTGGCCATGTTCGGCCAGGTGCCCAGTGACGTGGATGGTAAGCCTGACATGACTCAGGTGGGCACAATGGGAGGAGAGGGCGGCTACTGAACCCGCCTCCAGGGCTGACCTCCACTGGCATGGATTGAACACCTTGGACTGAACAAACTAATCCCTCAAAACTTTTCTTTTCCCCTAAGCAAGATTTTATGTCAGCCTTGCCAACGTGTGCCCAATGTTTCAATTTTTAAACCTTTTAAAAAAAATAGTGTTTCTCTTATTTTCAGTAGCAGGGTGGCAACTGAAAGCAGAAAGACTCCCTAGTTTAGCAGTGTGTATTTTGAGTCACTCTCCCCTATGACAGAGTGACTGGGAGCCCCCTTCTTTCAAAAAGAGCAATATTGAAAACCTCACATTGGAGGGCTGGAGGGTCACAACCCGGAATGGAAACCCGGAATGGAAACTTTCAGCAGTAGCCAGTGCCAGTCGGGTTTTGGAGGCTAATGGTGGCACAGACCCAGTTTGCATGAGGCAAGTGTGGTGGTGCAAACCGGGCATGTTTGGAAGATGCTTGCTGGAGTATCTTGCCAACACTGACAGCAGCCTGGGCTCAGTACGTCCTATCCCGCCACCATAAAATGATCCTGATGGTTTCTTCCAGCCTGTGCCTGCCGCTGTGGTCATGTTTCTCAGTCCCTTTCATTTTCTCTGTCAGCCCCCTGGCCTCATGCAGTCTCTCTGGCCCGTCTGCTGAAGCCTCTCCCAAAGTCTGAGAAACAGCCCTATTTCTGTGCGGGGATGGAAGGCACCTTTTGTCATCGCTGCGCTCTGAACACCATGCTTGCCATTTCGCACAAGCTCAGACGCAGCTCATCCCCCTGACAACCCTCCACGCCTCACTGGCGGCTTTAGTCTCAGGTTGGGGCGGCCCCGGGAAATCTAAGGAGAACGGCAGGTGGGGTTTAGACACTAATGCACTGCGTGCTCTGAGAAGCAGCTCCACCTGGCTGCCCTCGGTTCTATGAGGGGCAGACCCGCCATGGCACCTCTCAGACGAGGGTCTCTGGCCCAGCACTACTCTCAGAGGCCACATGTATATGTCCACTGCCTGCCCTTGAATATTTCCCAGACACACCTCAGCACGTCCCAGTGAACTATCTCGATGCTGCCTTCCAGATGCCGACCTCCTCCATGGAGGGGACTGACACCACCGTCCCCGCGGCTGTGCCTGTCACAAGCCTCGGTGTCATCCTCGCCACTGCCTCTGACTTCATCCCCCATCCGATTCCTCAGCTAGTTTATCTCCTAAATGTTTCTGCTTTTCTCACCCCCACCCCCAACCCATCCTCATTGGGGGCCTGCCCGACTCTGAGTCCCAAACTCCCTCCGGTCCCCTCTGCCTCCTGATCTCCGCTGCGGCTCGCGGCCCTTTCTCCTGATGAAGAACATGCACTGTGTGGTTCTTCCGGCTAAAACGGCCTGATGGCGCTCATCGTTGTCAGTCAAAGATAAAAGCATCACGTACAGTCACTGCTCGTCTCTTCCTCCATTTCCACAGCGGCCCCACCCCCATCGCAGGGCCTTTGCACAGGCTGCTGCCTCTTTCGGGATGCCGTGGGCACTGCCAGCCTCCTTGGCCTACCCTCTGCTCTCAGCCCAGGCCCTTCCTTCCTGGGCTGGAGGTTCCTGGGGGCTGCCTGGTGCAGGACACGGAGCACCTGTGCGTGTCCTTTTCGGCACATCTCATGAGCTAATATTTTAAGCTTGTGTGGCTGATTATCTGTCAACCTGAAGAGGCTGGAAGCGTCCTAAGGGCAACCCCCTCATCTGCTTTGCCCTTCCTTTCACCCTGATCTGAGTAAAGTCCCTGGTTCCTGGAAGCTGCTCAGTGAGTGGGAGTCGAGCGGGAGAGGGGGCGGCTCCGAGGACTGAGCCTTGTTTGGGTGACGAGCCTCAGAACAGTGCCTGGGATGCCCCAGATGGCGTCTTGCAGCCCCGTGGTGCCCCTGCCCTCACCGCTCCACAGGGCCCTCACTTTGCCTCTCGGCTTCTCCGACCCCAGGTACCACCTACGACTTCTCCCACTGCACCTTCACGGGGAACGAGTCCAAGCCCCTGTGTGTGGAGCTGGACGAGCACAACCTGCCGCGCTTCCCCGAGTGGATCACCATCCCCCTGGTGTGCATCTACATGCTGTCCACCAACATCCTCCTGGTCAACCTGCTGGTCGCCATGTTCGGGTATGTGCACGGCTAAGTACCCACCGGACGTCCACCCCGGGCCTGGGCCTGGGCCAGGTGGGGCTGAGGGTTCAAGGAGGGCAGTGGCAATGGTCCACTTGAGGGATTACATTAGAGGTCTTGAGGGGATTGGTGGTCTGGAGGGGCTGATGGCCTTCGAGGGACCATGTTGTGTCCCTAGGGCTAAGCCTAAAGTTTATTTGATGCCAAAGACAAGACCCTGTGGTGACCTCAGGTAACCAGACGGTGCGTTCAGTATTGGACTGTCAGGATGTTGCTATTAGGGACCAACGTGCAGTCCAGCTCATCTCCAGGAGGCCTGGCCTTTTATGGGTCCGGTGGGATGGATTCTAGGATTGGAAGGACTCAGACTTCAGCGAGTTGCTGTTTTAAAAATCTTAGTTAAAATCAAAATACAAAGAGTGGAGTCTGGAGAATGGCTCCCTTTAGGGCTCATGTCTAAACAAGGTTGAGGAAGAAAAATGTGACTCTAAAATATTTTCACTGGCTTTGGGCAATTCTCCTTAAGATATTTGGAAAATGATACTCCATCTTCCCTTGGGAGAGTTTCTAAAAGTCCCACGTGGTGGTTTCAGTGGGAGTTTGGTATTCATATTGCTCTTTTAAGGCAGGGAGTCATTTTAAATACACGGATCCCAGCACAGTCAGATAGACAAGTAACCAACAAATATGGCAAATTTAAGAAGTTATTTGCTAAACCTTGGGGTGGAAGAGAACTTTTTGGTCAAAACTAGAAATCCAGAAGCTATGGCAGAAAAGATAAACATTTAATTTCATAAAGCACTTTTTAAGGTAAAAGATACCTCAAAGTAAAGCGATAAATGATAGATTGCAGAAATATTCACGATGCCTGTGATGAACAAAGGCTTTTAATTCTTAATATAGAAAGAGCTCCTGCAAATTTATAAGGGAAAGACAACTTCATTGAAAAATTGTCAGAGAAAATGAGCGTGTAATTCACAGGAGGAAAATTCAATGGCCAATAAATCTCTGAAAAGGGACTAAATCTGGTGGCTAGGAAAGTTCAGAACCCAACAGCGAGATGCTGGTTTTGAATCCGTCAGATGAAGGAAAATGAAAGGGATGCTCTGGTGTTGACACGGGGAAGGGAGGGTCGCTACTGGGAAGATGAAGCGCATTTCATTCACCAGAAAGTAGTTTGAAAATAGCTATTCAAAGGAATAGCATATAGACCTTTGACCTAACACTCATATCTGGGAATCTATCCTAAAAATATCTGTGCAAAGATGTTTATTGGACCATTGTTAGACAGTTGTCGCAGGGGAATGGAAGTATGTAATGTCCCCACTATGGGATGTTATGCAGCTTTTAAAAAGACAAACTTACATTTATGTTTAGTGACTTGGAAGGAAGGATGATTTTTTTTAAATATATAAAGCAAATTCAGACTAATTTTATGGCATAATTGTGGTTAACAATAATGAAACACAAGAGCTTAAAAAAAATCAAGGGCATTTTTCACTTGTTACAACGATCACATATTACTGTTATAATTTAGAAAAGAAAATGAGGATAAGACCATTGTCACACAGAGCCCTGAGGCTCAAGATGCATAGGGATGACAGATGAGAGTCACTTGCCTTTGTGGGTCAGTGGCCTTCCTCTGGGTGGTGGGGTCAAGATATCACATATTGAAGGGACTGAGCTGTGGGCAGCCATTTGGTCTCCTGGTGTCCAGCGATGTCCTCGGCCAGCCTCCAGCTCACCCTTTACGCTGTGGCCATAGTGAAGTTTCTAAAGTGTCATTGTTATGCTTAACATTTGGGGAGGATTTAGGTATTTCCTCATAGCTTTCAGGGTAAATTTCAGGCTCCTCTGCTTCCCCACCAGGCCATCTGGGACCCGGCCTGTGAGTACCCCTCCAGGCCCGTCCCCTGCATCTGTCCCCGGGCAGGACTCCCATGGGTTCACCTTTAAGCAGGGTCACCTGTGATGGCTGATGCTGCTGCCTCCGACCACTCTGGATGACCTGTTCCCTCCTGACCCTCCCTGCTGGTGTTGCTCACCTTTGACAAAGCTAAGCATCGTTCTTCCCCAAGCTGTCCCTGTCGTCCTCCTGACTTTGTGTAGAGACTCCTAGGCCCCCACTGCACCGCCTCCTGCTCAGTAAACCAGAGATCATGCCTGTGATTTCCACATCTGGCGTTTCACGGCTTTCTTCCATGAATGGAAAGAACGGGTTCTTACCGGTGCTTAGTTGGCTCTTCTGTTATCCATTACGAGCTTATTTTCCTGGTGTGTAATATTAGCATATACTGAGACCATCAATGCTGAATAGCAGAGCAGCAAGGGATTCACCACATAGATTATGACATCTGTTCTGCCCCGAAAAGTCAAGTGCCTGTTAGTCTTACGTGGCCTTAACTTGGAAACACCGACCCCTCTCCCGCACCGCCCCTAACTGGGGAATCTATAGGCCTGTCTGACTCACAGGCAGCCAGACAATGTCATGAGATCCCAGTGATGTCCAGACATTGGAGGGGCCCCACATCCAAGCTGGCAGAGAGAATGGCAGGAATTGGGCCATTACGTATCCAGAGGAGGGAAGGAATAGTCCCCACCTTGAAGCAAAGGTGAGAACAAGGGATGGCATTGGCTCTAACTCTACAGGTATCCTATCTACACGGGGAAGTTGCTGCAGAAAACGAGCCCTGCGTGTATCTGCAGAAACTAAACGGCCAGGCCGGCGCACCTCCCAGTGCCATGGCCTTTGACTTATACTAACTCGGGAGGTCTCAGCGAGGAGTCTCGGTGCTGAGGACAGTGCACAGAAGGCGCTCACGAGGACCACGTCGCTTCTGTGACCCATTACCACATGATGATATAACACGATAGAATGTGTAGGGTGGGAGCCCCACCCGCCATCCCCGTTAGCGGGTGACAGTCCAAGGGCTCAGTGTCGGTGGTCCTGGCCCCCTGGTGTCAGGCTTAACTCAGGTCTGTTCCCCATGAAGCCTGAACCATCATGCCAGACCCCACTGTTGTCACATTTGGTGCTGAAGCGTGACAATTTGAGGACATCCCTTCCCTTGGGGAGCCTTCTCGATTAGTCCTGGTTTAAGCCGGAGGCCTTTTCCTTGCTGATACCTGTCTGGGGACTCGAGACCAGCAGGAGACAGTCCACTGTGATTTAGACGTGAACCCTTGAGGAAAGCTGCCGATCGGATCATAGCTGAATTGTTGGGGGCTTACTCTGAACAGATGGCCCCGGGCTGTGACCCCTGCCTGGCACCACATCAAAATACACATTTAAAAGTCTAACCATACACAATGGCAACCTTATTAACTGTAATGTAAATGTCCCTGTGGGAATTTTGGAGGAGTATCGGACAGCTCTCTAGATGGTATTCAGCAGTGAGAGGAAATGGCTGGGAACATCTGTGATGATTCTACATTAAAGTTATTGATCACAGGCCCTGTGTGGCTCATCAGAGGCGCAGGAGCTATGGTGCTTGGAGCTCTGTGCCCTGAAGATGCGTTCACCTCGTGCAGTTCTGAAACAGGCGCATCAAACACGTAGGATCCTTTCTCAGAATAAATGTCTTAGAATCTTGGGAATAACACATGTTTATTATAAATATGCAGAAAAGTAGAAAGAAGAAAATGATCACTTGGTACAAACTACGGACTGGGCACTGCTTCAGTCCTCTAAGTTGGGCTGTCGAAAAACGATGAAAATAAGCGATCAGGCCATTGTAATGATAACAATAGCTTGTGTTTGTTCAAGGGCTTCCCAAGGCTCCCTCCTTTTATTCTTAATCATTTTAGTTTAGGTGCAGGCTTATTTCCACTTTATCAATAGAGCTGGAGGCAGAGAGAGGCTAAGCTCCTGACATTAAGAGATGACTCATAAACACTTAAAATGTAAGATAATAAGATGTGATAAGATGTGAGGGAAGGCTGGTTGCAGAGGAGGGAGCTATTAATTGAGAGCGAGCATTGCACATGGGCCTACCATTGCAACAGCCACCATGTGGAGCTGACTTTAGCTCAGGACCCTGCTCTAGAGCCTGGGGCTCGGTGGGAGAGGGAGAGGCAGGAAGAGGGGCCAGTCTGGGCGTGGGGATCAGCTAGCTGCTGAGAAGGGTGCACAGGGGGGCAGGCACTGGGTTCTGGAGAGTCTTTCATGGCATATTAAGGAATCTGGCATTTTCTTAAAGGTGAAAGGAGATGGCATGGGTCATCACTCAGGTGTACGGCACAGTCTTAACTGTGTTATTCTGCTAGCCGTGAACTCACTTGAATTATTGCTTCAAAAATCAGTGCCATGAAATTGCTGGTTCGTCTCTTGCAGGCAGCTGCGGTTGGCGCGGTCCCTGGTTTTTTGATGTTGCAGCATGTGAGGGGAACCAGGATATGCAAAAAGTCAGGGTCGCCGGGGGCCACAGGGCAGTACTGGCTCCGTGTTGCTGGTGTGCCAGAGAGAGTGACAAAGGGAGATGGGAAAGGTTGGAGGAGGTGTCCGCTGATGGGAATCTAGCTGGCAAGCTTCTTGTCTTGCAGTTCATTCTGAAATTCTTTCACCGTTTTCCGGCTGACTTTTCCTTTGTGCATTTTTCGCAGACGTTGCATTCTGTTTGGTTGATCGATCTTTCTATTTTGGTTTTTACTACCAAATGGCTTTGATTATTGAAGGTTTTTTTTTTTTTTTAATCATTTTAACATCTGTTGTACAAGGTCCCTTTATTATTCTTATTCAAAACTTTCCTGGCTTTTCTTGTGTATTTAATTGTCAGAGAAGCCTAAGGCTCATCTTATGAATCCTTTCTTTCTTCTTCTAAAAAAAAAAAAATCTGTGAATTTGATTGTGATGATGTTAACTTTGTAGGAATATCTATGGAGAGTTGGCACCTTACCATCCATAAAAAAAATGATATAATCTCCATATATGTAGTTTTTTGGTAAAGTTTTATGGTTCGTTTCATATGGGTCTGGTGGATTTCTGTTTAATTTATTTCTAGCTATTTATGGCTTTGAGAGAGATATTATTTCTCTTATTTTTTTTCAGGGACTACTTTTTGATACATAGGAAGGATTTTAAAGTTTTGTCTATTTATTTTGGAACAAGTCTCCTTACTGAATTCTTTTTCCTTTTCTTTATGTTATAGAAGGTTCCTCCTATTGTTTTTTTATTTATTAAGCTCCTTTCTTCTTTTTTTTTTCCTAATCAGAAAGCGCTGTTGACTGTTGCCAGAAGACTTTCTAACAACTGTTGAAATGATATTTTTCCTTTTGATCTAGTATGATGATGAATTATATAGATGATGAATTATATAAATGTTCTTTATATTTAGTCATTCTTCTATTCTGTGGTCACAGAATATTATTCCTTTAACATACTTCTGGATTTCATTTGTGTACAAAGCTATCTGAATCCCAAGCATCTGTTATTTCTTAGTAACATTTCCAGTCTCAGTAAATTTCTGGAGTTTTGTTCCTCTGTGGGGCTCCTGCTCCCAGCTCCTCTCCTGCTCAGCTGGTTGTAGGAGGGGACCTCAGCTGTCACCGCAGATCCCCAGCCAGCTGGGCATTTGTCTGGGACAGAAACTCTGAGGGCACAAGTCTCACTGAAGATGTGGAGTTGAAGGGAAAATTGCAGAATTCTGTTTGGGAAGATGGCGGGTGGCCAGTGGTAGGCAAGGATGCTCTGAGAACCGTTGGTGTTGGGGCAGGGGAGACCTGGGTATGAGGGACATTCTGTAAGCTGCCCCGATGCTTTGCTGAGAGGCATGTGCAGGTGTAAGCACCAGAAAGCCCTCAGCAGGGTTGTTTCTCCTTTACAGAATTTGAAAACGATGTCTGAAGAATATAAAATTTATTTTAGCAAAGCCGTTTGAAGCAAGGCTCAATTATGAGTCTTCCCTGGAGAGCCCTCATGTCTATTTTGCTGAGCTCAGAATTCCCTTGAGAGAAAAAGAACATTGTGGAAGCTGCTGTCATTCAGGGAAGGCAGACCTCAGTGTGGCTGACCCTGGAATGGGGTTCATGCAGGTGGCTTTGGAGTATTCATGGCCACTCATCAGCTGGCTCCCCCAGGCCCCTGTGAGGACCTTTTCAGCTCCTCTGGGAGAGGAATGCAGTTCACGGGACCCACCTTGCCCTGGAGGCACAGTGGGAGCTGCTGTTCCAACAGAAGGTCCTTGAAGTCAACTGGGTTGTCCTGAAAAAACCCAGGGATGGAGCCCTTTGGAATGGAGAGTGACATGAAAGGCCTTAATGATGGGGACCGCCCTGAGTGCAGACTCTCTGTGAGGGCTGGTGGGGGTCTCGTCTTTGACTAGAGGGGTGGAAAGAAGCAGCGTCCAGAGGTGCTGTCCCCTCCTCTCCTCTCTGCCTTAGGTCATGGGCCATACAGAAACAGGTGGGGAGGTTGGACTTGGCCTCTGCGATGCACTTTGCCAGGCGCGGTTCTACGTGATCTGGCAGTTACGAGCTGATTTTCCCTGACTCTGAGCAAACAGTTAAGCTACAGCGAAGACCTTCTCTGTGGACCTTTCTCGGCCTCTGTCCCACTCTGAGCTCTCTGAAGAAGGGAGAGAGTCCCAGCTGCCTTTCCTCTGCGCTAAGAATCCTAAACATTGTTTCTTCCCTCCCCTAGGACTTACTACTTCTTTTTGGATAGATCCTCAGAAAACAACATTTGATGTGGTAAAATGGATGCTGTTGGTTTTTTATGTTTGAGTTTAGGGCAGTGAGCATAGGTCATTTTTGGCTAGATATGTAAAATTTTATTAATACTTCTAGGGACAACAATTTGAATGGTGATAGTTGTTCTGGACTTCATTCACCTAGGGTGTGCTGTGGTCCTGAGTCACGGCAGTGGCAGAGGCAGGCAGTCCCCTTTGTAGGTGACAGACCAGCTGTGGACTAAGAGGACAGTAATGGTGCTGGCGTTAGCCTCAGAGCACCCTGGAGACAGGGAAGCAGCACAGGCTGTCTGCCAGATTCTGTTTGCTTCCCTGTCCTGCATTGTAGCCCTGGATGTTTTTTATTTTTATTTTTTTGAGACAGAGCTTCAAGCTGTCACTCTGGATAGAGTGCTGTGATATCACAGCTCATAGCAACCTCCAATTCCTGGGCTCAAGTGAGTCTCCTGCCTCTGCCTCCCAAGTAGCTGGGACTAAAGGTGCCTGCCACAACGCCCGGCCATTTCTTGGTTGCAGCCGTCATTGTTGTTTGGCGGGCCCGGGCTGGATTCAAACCTGCCAGCTCAGGTGTACGTGGCTGGCGCCTTAGCTGCTTGAGCCACAGGCGACGAGCCCCTGGCTGTTTTTCATCCAAAAAAATCTACAACTCAGGAGCGACATGAGGGTCAGTCAGTAACCATTTTACACGCCTACTACGGGAGCTTCCGTGTACAGGCGGTCCCTGTGAGTTACAAACATCTCACTTAGGTATAACTTGCACTTATAAATGGAGGTTATTGCAGGTAATAGGGAAATGCACCTGTTCCAGCTTGCAGACAAATTCAGCTTAAGAACAAACCCACAGTGTACAAGTGACTAATGTACACAGCTATGATTTAATAATAAAAATAAAAACAATAAAAAAAGAACAAACCCACAGAACCTTTCTGACTCCCCACCTGGGGACTGCCTATAGTTGATGTTCAATAAACATGGTCCCTTCTCTCTGAAGGATTCACCCTGCTTCAGAGCCACTTGCTTCAAAGGTCTGCCTTGCTCAGGATTCAGTGCCGACCCCAGAGGTATTCCATTTGCCATTAAACACCAGACAAGTAAAGCCAACCTTGTAAGCAAACCCGTAACCTCTGTCCCTGCAGGTTGGTGTTTTGAGCAGGTGTTTGACCTCTTCTTAGTTTAAGTTATTTAAGGCTTAGATGAAGTGTATCAGAGTGCAAGAACGAGGTCTCATAATAAACGTAACTCTTAACTGTGCCTGCTCTCTCCATGTTGGTTTGGCCTCTGAAGACCTGACCCAGAATTTGGAGAATGTAACACTCTCCCATTCAGGGTGTGCCTGTAGATTTCAAGTGGGTTATTGCTGCTGCTTTGGCTCCCGAAGGGATGATTTGATATTAGCAATAAAAGTGTCTTGAGATGGTTGAACTTCACAAATTGTAAATGCTTTGTAGTTATGTAAGATGCCAAGCTAGCAAGTATTCCTTTTGAAATAGAGCGTCACTTAAACTGTTCCACATTATATCCTGCAGGGTGGGTTTGTGACCCTGTGGTGAAATACACAGACACTGGGCCTGATGCCGGGGTCCACATCTTGGCTTCAACATTTCCTAGTTGAGGGACTCGGCCAGCTTGCCCTGGCTGTGCCTCAGTGTCCTGATCTGCTAACTGTCGATGGTCATAGGACTTAACTTGTTTGCAGAGTAAACCAATTCATTTAAGCAGACTGCTTAGAACAGTGTTTGGTATATGTGTGTAATAAGTTTTAGCAATTTTATGGTTTTGGTCTAATTTATAACTAAAAAAATCATTGATACAATCAGTTTTGGCATAGGACACAAAGTAGATATTTTTATAATTATGTAAGTAATTCACAGTCATTGCACAGAGCTCGCAAGGCAAATGGAAAACAGAATAAAGAGCATCTGGGTGTGATGCCAGAGCTGGTCACCATTCGGGGTCCATCTATTAATTGTGATTTGTGCGGTGAGGTCATGTGGTAATTATAAGTTCCAGTCTAGCAATGTTTACTTAACGTATATGATAATCATTTTCCCTAAGTTTAAAAATTATTCGTAAGCATAATTTGTAATGGCTGCATAATGAAATCATTTTGATGAACCATAATGTTTTTCTTAGTGCAAACATTTAGGTTGTCCTTTCCCTTGGGGTGGGGGGGATTACCTGCAGTGCTGTGGGCAGCAGACATGAATATATTCGTACATCCATTTGCGTAATGTTTTCTCGGTGTCTCCTTTATTCTTAGGTTAAATTCAGAGGTAATACCAGAGGTAAGGACAGTGGGTCACAGGGTTGAAGGTTTTTAAGGTCCTTAGTAAGTACTAAGCAACCGTTTTCCCAGGCTGTTGACAGTTAAACGTGGATGAGGGGCAAACTTTCCTAGTAGGGTCGACATCTTTGGGCTCTCGGTTTATAACACAATAACAACAAATGAGAAAAGAAAATCTCTGGACGATCTAGAAATAAAAATAATGTTGCCTGAGTTCTTTGTAGATTCTGGTTATTAGCCCTTTGTCTGCTTCGTAACATGTGAATATCCTCTCCTATTCAGAAGGTCACCTGTTTGCTTTGTTTATTGTGTCCTTAGCTGTGCAGAAACTTTTAAGCCTGATCAGGTCGCATTTATAAGATCTAGAAATAAAAATAATTTTGAAGTTCATTGAATTTTTTTTTTTTTGGTGATTACAAAAAAACCCCCCAAAACTCAAAGCCAAACCCAAGTTTATCTAGCCCAGCATGGATGGAGGATGGCCTAGTGCTGAATGGCTCTGGGCATTCCATTCAGGGTGGACTCTCCTTCCCCGTCTGGACTTAAGTGCTTACAGCAACAGCTTAATGCCAGCCAGCATCACTGTATTTGAGATCAAATAATGAGGTGCGTGGATCCCTAAGCCTCGGCCTTCTGTCCCCTCTCGCCAGCTACACCGTGGGCATCGTGCAGGAGAACAACGACCAGGTGTGGAAGTTCCAGAGGTACTTCCTGGTGCAGGAATACTGCAGCCGCCTCAACATCCCCTTCCCCTTCGTCGTCTTCGCCTACTTCTACGGGGTGGTGAAGAAGTGCGTCGGCTGCTGCTACAAGGAGCGGGCCGAGTCGTCCGCATGCTGTGAGTGCTTCCTCCCCCGTGCTCGGTGGAGGCGGTGATGAAGCTCTGGGAAGGGTGCCCCGCTCTCGTCAGGAAGGAATTACTCAGGGTTACTTCTCTGCACACACCTGTGCCTCGGTGAGGACCCGGCATCGGGCCCGCTGTGACTTAAGAGCAGAGAGAGTAGATCAAGGCCGGTGTGGACCCCCCGGGATGCCCTTATTTGGGGGGAGTTATTTCAGGGGGAATTACTTTTGGAGGGATGGAATTACCATGCCAGTAGTAGGTTGAACAAGCCGATACATGGGGTAGTGTCAGCTCGGGACTTTGCTTTTGCTTTTCATTGCTTCTGTGAAATTTATCCTCTGGCAGACTTTGACCCTGACTCCAGTAGGGTTTGTGCCTTTTCTGGTCGCTCTTAGGGAAATGGAAAATTGTACAATTATTTGACTTGATAAAACATCTCAATTTAGAAATTGGAATGGGCAGCGCCTGTGGCTCAGTCAGTAAGGCGCCGGCCCCAGATACAGAGGGTGGCAGGTTCAAACCCAGCCTCAGCTGAACTGCAACACAACAAATAGCCGGGCCTTGTGGCGGGCGCCTGTAGTCCCAGCTACTCGGGAGGCTGAGGCAAGAGACTCGCCTAAGCCCAGGAGATGGAGGTTGCTGTGAGCTGTGTGATGCCATGGCACTCTACCGAGGGAGAAAGGTGAGACGCTGTCTCTACAAAAAAAAAAAAAGAAAAAGAAAGAAAGAAATTGGAATGTATAGTCCAGTATCTTAACCAGCCTATTAATTACTATCCAGAGGTGACGCTTCCCCTCCAATCCCCCCACCCCCGTAGGGCGGACGGTGGGCTGCCTCCTCTCCCCCAGCCCCTTCTCTCCCTCTCGCCTGCTCCATGGAGGGCTGATAGGGGAGCGGTGAGCCCTTTCTCAGGGGTTCTGACCAGGCTGCCCTGTGCTCCCTGGCCTGGCATGTGTTTAAAAGTCATCCTTGATTATATGGGCACTTGGGGGTCCCTCGAAGCGGCCCTGGTTGGCCCCTCTAAGCACAACTCCCAGGCCTCCCTCCGCAGCCTCTGGTTTCCAAGCCCACCCCACGTACTCTCCCTGGCTATGATCCACCTCTTCTGGGAAGGCGGAGTCAACTGCCCACAGGTCAGTTTGTTTTTTCTATCATATGGTCATGTATCCTCTTAGCCCTAGCAAAATCTGGGTACAGGCAGGGTGCACAGTACACCCAGCTGCCTCTCCTTGCCCTGCTGTGGGGGCAGCTGTCAGCCAGTCACCCTTAGATCTGCTGTCCCCTCGGAATGCAGGGAGCTGGCATCTAGCTCTTTTCCTGGGCCTGTGGAAACTCACCTCACACCTGATCCCAGAGCCGCTAAGCCAGAGAATCTTCTTAGCCCCCAGGCGTGCCTCAGCCACATCAGGCGAGCTGGGAGGGGGAAGCCTATTTTTATTCATTTGGATGTTTAGACACAAAGGGCACCGCTGGCCTGTTCTCCTGGCTCCCAACCTCAGACCCACGCTGAGGGAGCCGCCTGTGTGTGGGCTCAGCTGTAGGGAGGACCCTCCATCAGGTGCAAGGCATATCCAGCCTCAGGGTCCAGGCACATCTTTTAATGTCTTTAAAAATCATAAGAAAAACCCCAAACCTTTGGACTAAAATGAAAATGTTTAAATTATATACAGAGGGTACCTAAAAATATATACACATTTTAAGAAAGGAAAAACTGTATTAATTGTATTAAAAAAATCAACACATTGTACCCTATATATGCATAAATGTATTCATGATCCATGTGTATATGACTTAATAAAAAATAAATAAATAAACTTGTTGGAAAAAATAAAATTAATACTCAAGTCACGTTTGACTTTTGCTATTACAAGAGATGCTCAAACGTGACTTGTATTCATCTTTTGTTATCGGTATATATTGAGCATTACAATTTTAATACAGTTTTTCCCTTTCTTTTTTTGACATCCTCTGTATTCTTTTTTTGCCATCCTCTGTATTAACCTGTTTATTTTTATATCAATTTGGTCATGAAATATTTGTAGTACTTTTTCATGAAGGATGGGACTTACGATGGCAAATGGGCCCAGGGCATGGGGCGACCACCTTGATTGTAAAACTGAAGGCCCCGCCTCCTAGGAGGGCTCCTCCATCTTTTTTTTTCCTTTTTTTTTGTAGAGATGGAGTCTCACTTTGTCACCCTCGGTAGAGTGCCATGGTGTTACAGCTCACAACAACCTCCAACTCCTGGGCTTAGGCGATTCTCTTGCCTCAGCCTCCCGAGTAGCTGGCACGTGCTCCTCCCTCTTGGGGCCTGCTGGTCGCTCCACCAAGCCTGTGACAGTTGTAAACTGGCCCTTCCAAGGGTTCACTCTTGTTCACAGCAAGGTGGGGGTGGCTGACCCCCCCTCCTTGACACATCTGGTGGGTCATGGGCTGGCTGGTCCCAATGGCTGCATGTACTCTCCTGTGTGGCCCTAGCTGGGCTCTGACTCCCACACACAGTGGCTGGGTTCCTGCAAAAACCAGAAGCTGCCTTGCCTCTGATGCCTTGCTTCAGAGGTCAGATGACATCACTTCTGCATTCTGTCGGTCACAGAGAGTCACAGGCCGGCTGGGATTATAGGGGTGGAGGATGGGGAAGAGTGGCTGGCATGGGAGGAGGGAGAACCCGTGGCCCTGCTCTGCCACCTGCCACACCAGCTGGTTCCTGAGCAAACAGAATGTGCCAGCTCTCTGAGAGAGCCTCCCCCACCCTGACGCCGGCCTGTCCAGAGAAGGCCAGACACCCTCCGCTCCCACCCTCAAATCACAGCAGAATCAAAGGGTGCAGTTGGGGGCTACCTCTCGTTAACTGCCCTGTAAACTTAGGGAAGTCTGAACAGCCCAACATTATCTTTGGAATTTTCTACTCTCTAACTTCTGCAGCTCAGCTTGGTGTTCAGAAAGGCCAGCCTGGCCCTCCTCACCCTCATTGGCCTGGACAGCCAAAACACATTTTTTTTTAAATAATTTTATTAAATCATAATTGTGTACATTGGTGCAATCATAGGGCAGAATGTGCTTCATATACAATCAGAAACATTTTGATCGTACTGTGAGAGATAGCCCTCATAGCATTTTCTTAATCACTA
>CAUYRH010043049.1:0-26064 GCA_963574655.1 Perodicticus potto | reverse complement strand
CTATCTTATTTTATAACAGTGAAATTGCTTTCTCTTTTGTCTTGTGATTTTTTTTGAGTAAAATTTAAGTTTTTGTGTGAGTAGTACTATTCTACCTATCTTGAGTGTCTTGCTTGTACTGTATCACATCATACCTTTGTTTAATTCTTAATAAACTGTTCACTTGTTAAAAAAAAAAAGAATGAAGCATAAATATTTTAGAAACTGTAATCCCTTTAGTATATTTACATTAAAAGCCACACAATCCTGAGTTAAAAAAAAGAAAATTAAAAAAAAAGATTTAATTTATAGATGAAATCTTAGAAAAGTTTCTCTTCCTTATAGAGTAAAAGCTGAAAAAAACTGTAAACAGAAAGGTGACAAAAGGAGACATGAAAGATGAAGGGTGAAATAAAGCCCTAACACAATTCTTTAACATTTAGATCTAAACATCCCAGTGTTATCATCAGCATAGATTACTAGAAGTAACTTTTACATTGTGCAATATATTCTTTTTTTCTTCACAAAGCTGGTTTGAATTAGATTAGTGCCTGCATCAAACTGAAGTGTCCCTAACAAGTCAAATAGAAACAAACCTACAGGATACATCTGCCAATGATGGACTGTTAATAAATTCACCTGAACATGTCTTGCCCATTGTTGGTTCTTTGTGTTAATAATCTAAGTGTAATTGCCAGTAATAAGATTTGTCATGAATTAATAACTTGAGGATTACCTTTCTAGGCATTTCACTGTCACGCAAAGCTCATAGACCAAAATTAAATTCTTTTTTACTCATTCATTAAATTAATACTTATTCAAAGAAATATCTATTAAGTAAAAGCTATTGGGCTACACTCTGTGTTTAATAAATGAAAGAGACAAAGTTATTATCCTCATAGAACTTACTTTTCAATATTATTTAAAATCTTGAAATATTTTCAGAAAAATTGACTTGTTAGTCTCAATGTTAAAATGGTGAATATTGAACAATAGATTATTTTAAAAGTTAAGATTCAAAAACCCTGTTCAACTGTTTTTGAGACATGACCAACAGAGTGAGAAAATCTATTTTATTCCTTTTTCAAAACTTGCCCTTTTCTAATGTCAAGCAACTACAGAACAGATGAACTTTGGAAGTGTCAGTCTTGGAGTGTTACACAATTCGTTCTGAGTATGAATTAGTCAGGCTGAGCCTTTGAGTGCATTAAAAGCAAAGAAGATGAGTTGAACACTAAAGGGCAAAAATTCTGTTAGGTCTGCTTAGCTCAGTTTACATGGCATTTCTTTTATAGTGGAGATTTCCAGGTTTCATTGTATGGTGATCTCATGTCCCAAACATCCTTAAAAGGTTTATGGCCAGGCTGTAGTAGACAGAGGAATTGGAAGAGTAAGGACAGACTTTCTTTTGACTGATTACTCAAAAACCAATAAAACTACTTTTCACAAAAGATGAAAGATGTAAGGACTTTTTTCTTCCTGAATGTGTGGTGGTTCATCTTTGAGTACTCTAGTTTAAAATTAAATAATTAATTTATTCAACCTGTGTTTTATCTGAAAGACAGAGTCTATTTTTAATGAACTCATGAGTGATCCAGCCAAAGTGTCCAGTGTCTTCAATACTTTTATTATGACTTATATTATGGCTTTTAAAATATGTGCATATAGTGATAGCACCAAGTCACTTTCTAAAAAGACACTTACCAGGGGGCAGGGAGGAGAAGGGAAGAGGAGAGGGGGAAAGGGTGGGGGATTAGTGAACTCTCACCCAATGTGCACAATGTAAGGGTACATGGCCAACTCCCTGGATGAAGGGCTCAACTACAACTTGAACTTTACCTAAGGTAAACAATGTAACCTAATCATTTATACCGTAGTATTTATTTGAAATGAAAATAAAGACACTTTCCAGTGTGAGGTCTAGGAAATACATGGCAATACTCACATGCTAAACCATAGTATGATCCTAGGAGGCTAAAATGTAGACAAGGTTATGCGTAGAAAGAATTCAGTGGAGCAAAATAGGACCAGAAACTGGTGTAGAGAAGGACCTGGCTTGAAAGATATCAATTTCTATTTTACTTCCCTATTTTTACCTTCCCCAGGTCCTGCAATCTTTAATTGAAGGCTGAAATCTACCTCCATTTTTGGGACAATACCTGTAAAGACAACCATAGCTACAGTATCTTCATTATTTTTTCTTCTTTGATCTTGGTGTTGCCCCTTCCCATTGCATGTCATTCCAGTGACCTTGTCAGAGAAGATGGCCTGCACTTCCCACCCTGTGCACTGGCCCTGTCATGACTCTGCACACAGAGATTGGTCCATAGCTGAGCCTGCTACTCAAGCAGAGCCAGTCTGGACTCTTATAATACTGACACTGTGAGAGAGACCAGTTACTCTAATACTTATTTTTGATGTGACATTAATGGAATGTTTCTTATATACCAAGTGGTTTATGTGGAAGAAATTATTTAATCCTTACAAAAACTTTATTATATTTGATTTTATTATTATTCTCATTTTAGAGGTAAAGAAATTGAGGTTCAACTGTGGTAAATTGCTAGTCCAGGGTCATATAGCATATTGTTAGAGGACTAGGATTCCAAACAATACTGCCCTTAACTACATTCTGTTAACCAACTTGATATAATTTCTCTTCTGAAATTGTAAATTATAAGTTTGACATAAGCCTGAGCTTTTGTTTTGAAACCAATGCCGACAAATTAATAGCATAGATAATGATAATAGTAATAACAACAATAAAAGTAATAGAAAGGGAGAGACACTCACAATGACATTATTTGAGTATATGTGTATTCAATTTTGAAGTGAATAATAGCAGTTTGTCCCTTTGTCCTTTTCCTTCAGTAAATATAGACAAAAAATTATTGCCGTATAATACCCAAGAAGCTTTTCTGTCATGTTCTGGTAGCCTGGTGATACATTGAAATGACTGTTCTGAGGATTAAAACTGGTGGTAAACAGTGGCCCTTCCAAGGAACAGCCTCTGGTGTGTATTCATCTAACTTTACTTCCCTCATTCTTCCATCTAAGTCTGTATTTCCATGAACTTTAATGATTTGTATTTGCCATTGAATGCATGTGAGTAGAGAGATGTGTCACATCTCAATGTATCAAGTATTACTTTTACTGAAAAAAAAAATCTATGGATACTTTCATGCTCTATAAACCAGCATCACTTAGACCTCCTTATGTTGGTTATAAAACACAAACAAAATCCTATGTCCTTTTCTACCTTTGTACACCAAAAAAGTCAGTTTTCAAACAGAGACAGAGAACTCAAGCATAATATTTCCATATGGAAAGGTTGCTCTTATAGACACATGCTGTGTCCCCTTCTCCACCTCACTCCAGGCCCTACTCATACCTTTGTCTCTATTCATTTGTCTCGATTTGGATAGTGATTATAGAAAGGAGTTTCAGAGTTTGCTTTAAGTGCATCTTCACCAAAAGGAAGGCAAACAGGCAGTATGTCACACTTTTCACATCAGGTTTCTGATAGCATATAAACAGAATCGCCTAAACAGGACAAGCTAAAGAAAGAGCAAAATACAATAAGCTAGTGCTGCTTTTGCACTCAGCATCCAACATGAAGAATGCTTCTCACTTAGCTGGCAAATCCCTTTAAACACAAAACCAGTGACTAAACGTGATCTTTTTTTTTTTCTGAAAAGGGAGTCTGGTGTTTATTTTTCAGCAGTTCTTGAAGCTCTAAACAAACCATGATTTTCTTTATATGCAACTCTGGTGACTCCTCACGACCTGCAGAACTCATTTTCGAAGTCCTTTCTATTTTGTTCTGGTAAAGATGCTTTCTGTGTAGATCCAGATAAAACATGACCCTTTTAAAATTTCTCTGGCTCTCTGTATTGTTTCCTTTACTGCCTGAAGGCACAGTTTAAATTATCAGTGTGATTCATTGATCTGAAATATTGTGGTTTCCTTCTGAGGAAGAATTATCTTAGCACTGTGTTATAGATAAATATATTGCCGTATACATTTTTGTTGTGAATTGTACTAAGCTTTATATAGGAGTTCTTAGTCTTGCATTGAAAATTGTTGCTTAAAGGAATCTTTTCTTTTTCTCTTTTCCTCATAGAAATATCTGTAGACTTTGGGTTGATTCATTATTAAGCTTTAGAATTTTAAATACCATTGTCTTTTTTTTTTTTTTTTTTTTAGCTTTCTAAGGATTTAGAAAGGCTTCCTTGTCTTAAATGGGAATAATAATAATAGTACAGAATAATATACACAGCTGGGTTTGTGTGATAGTGTGATAAGTGCATTTATATCTTTCAAGACAATATATCCTATATTTTTTCCCTATTTCTTTAGTTCTTTGTGGAGATAGCTGCCTTAATCTTATGTACATCGGTACACTGACTGAATCTAGGTTTGACTTTGTTCCTGTTTTAAACCCCAAGTTCCTTAGAGAACTGTTAGGAACTCTCTTGACAATTACCAGTAGTTGATAGGAAAGTTTTTAATTGCATGAGTCATATAGTATATTCACACTGCAATCTGAAACAACAACTCTGTTAACTCTATATTTAGCTTCATCCGCATATCCAATCAGTCACCAGTACTTTCTATCATATTTATAAAATATCACTTGAATCCATTTCATGGAGTCTCATATAGGCATTTATCATCTTAGACCTGAAGTATGACTTGCTATGTAACATTCATACATTTATTCTCTTCTGTCCTTCTCAATCCATTCTGAACATCCCTGACTTAATTTTTTATAAATAAAATATCTGTAAATAATTCTCTTGTTGAAGAGCCTTATGGCATTCCTTGGTTCAAGATAAAAATCTAAAGTTCTTGCTATGAAACACAGGGACACTTTGCATATTGGTTCTCATAACTTTCTAGCTTCATCTCCAGCCAACAATTACTTTCTCCATCCCCAGCAAAAACACATTATGCTTTATAAATACATGCATGCTTTGGAATGTCAGAGCACTTTTTACTTTTCCCAACTAAGCAGATTTTTAAATGATATTTACTGTGATTTTATTTTGTATAAGAGAATTTTCTAAAATTTGAAATACAAAATAAAATGGACATGATCTCTATTGTCTTCTCAATTATGCTACAAAGAGAGAGAGATCTTAAAAAGTAAGTAAACATATTTATATAGTGTGTGAATATATGTGTTTGTATATATATGTATAATTTTACATGGGTGATATACTGAACAGCATTTTCTTGCTATTACATGAAAACAATTTGCACATAGCCATATTTAGTACTTAGCATAATAATAATAGCTAACACGTGTGGTGTGATTACTATTACTACATGTACTATTCTAACCACAATGCATGCATTAATTCATATTGCCAAGTCATCTTTACACACAAAGTAACTTGCCTAACCTTAACTAGGAAAGCTAAGAAAAGACTCTTTCTCTAGAGCTTGTGCTCTTAACCAGCATGCCGTGCTGCCTTTCCACACACTGTATCATTATTATATATGTGCCTGTCTTTTCCTCCCACCCCTACATTGATTGCTGGTCTTGTTGGAAGAAATCATGCCCAGTTCATCTTTATGCCACATATGCTCAATCTTTATTCAATGTTCATTCAGTTTAATTGAATTTCTGTTATATAATATTCTTGAAGAGAGAATAGGACTTAACTAATCTTGTTATTCTTTTTAAAGGTTTAATGGAAAAAGAGAGGAAAAGAGGGAGAATATTCACAATAGTTTTAGTAAAAATTTATTTGTACTACTTTGAGTCATATGAACTTTTTAAATAAAACATTGTGTACAGAGTGGGGGAAGCGAGTTATACATTGCTCATTCATTTCCTAAACCCTCAAAGTAGAGTATAGCAATGTCCTCCCTTAGTTGGGAGTTAACTTTCCATGAATCTTTCACACTACATCTAGTTATTAATGGCTAAATTTGCTCAGATTTATTTATGTTCCAATATAGTAGAGCTAGAGATGTCATCCTCCCTTCCCTGGAGAATATTTACGTGCATTCCAGAATAGTAAAGATAATGTGCCATTCTCCAAAGGAGAGGATGGACATGCTATCAGCAGTCCTTTTATGATGCCCAGGGCTTCCTAATCTCTGGCTTCCTCTATTACAATGCATTCCCACTCTGTGTTTTGTTTTTGCAGTTTTTGACTGAGGCCAGGTTTGAACCCGCCGCCTCTGTTATATGGGGCCAGCGCCCTACTCCTTTGAGCCACAGGCGTCACCCAACCTTCTTGTATATTTTCATCAGAGCTCTTGGGTGACTAGGTGTATCGTAATGAATAGTAATACTTTGAAAGGAGTCTTTTTTCCGAGCAGTAAGTCTCAACAGTGGGCTTAAAATATTCCATAAACTATGCTATAAACAGACATGCTATTATCCAGGTTTTTTGCTCCATTTAGTGAGCACAATTGTAATAGATTTAACATATTTTTAAAGATTCCAGAATTTGTTGATTGGAAGTGAGCATTGGCTTGACCCTAAAGTGACCAGCTGTATTGGCCTCTACCAGAGATTTGAAGCCAAGCATTAAGTTCTCTTCTCCAGCTATCCAAATCCTAGATGGTATCTTATTCCTATAAAAAGCTGTTTTATTTACATTGAGAATATTTTGCTCCATGCAGCCACCTTCATCATTATCTCAGTTAGATCTTCTGGTTAACTTGCTGCAGCTTCTACATCAGCATTGGGTGCCTCATCTTATACTTTTATGTTATGGAGACACCTTCTTTCTTTAAACCTCAGGGATCAAACTCTGTGAGCTTCAGACTTCCCTTCTGCAACTTTCTCGCCTCCCTTGGCCTTGCCCTGGTTTACACTTTGACATAAGGGAGTATTGTAGCTGTTTTGTTCCATCCAGTCCACTAAAACTTTCTCTGTGTTAACAATAAGACTTTTTTTATAATCACCTACGTGTTCACTGAAGTAGCATTTTTAATTTATTTTAAGAATTTTTCCTTTACATGTACAACTTGATTAACTGGCACAAGAGACATAGCTTTCAACCCATCTTTGCTTTTGTTATGATTTCTTTGCTAAGTTTTATCATCTTTAGTTTGATAAATGAGGGTGGCGCCTGTGGCTCATCAAGTAGGGCGTCAACACCATATACCGAAGGTGGCGGGTTCAAACCCAGCCTAGGCCGAACTGCAAAAAGAGAAAAATAGCCAGATGTTGTGGCAGGCGCCTGTAGTCCCAGCTACTCGGGAGGCTGAGGCAAGAGAATCGCCTAAGCCCAGGAGTTGGAGGTTGCTGTGAGCTGTGTGACACCACAGCACTCTACCGAGGGCAATAAAGTGAGACTCTGTCTCTACAAAAATAAATAAATAAATAAAAATAAAGTGAGAAATGAGCATCTCTTCCATTCACTTGGATGTTTAGAGGCCTTTGGAGGGTTACTAGTTAGCTTAATGTCAATATTGTTGTATCTTAGAGAATAGGGAGGCTTGAGGAGAGGAAGAGAGATGGGGGAATTTCATGTCAGTGGTGCAGTCAGGACATGCACAACATTTAACATTTGTCTTCTTTTGGCACTGTTGTGGGACCCAAATTCGTTAGCATAGTGACATCAAAAATTATTGACCACAGACCATCATAACAGATCTAATGATAACATATCTTAAAATATTGCAAGAACTGCCAACATGTGACCCAGAGATGTAAAGTAAGCACCTGCTATAGGAAAAATGGCACTGATCGATTTGTTAAATTCAGGTTTGCCACAGATGTACAACTTGTTAAAGGGGCAAGGTCTGCAAAGTACAGGAAAGTGAATTGCAGTAAAATGAGGTATGATTGTATTGGCTTTTAGGAATTGCCTTTTTTATATATGTTGAGAAGATCATTTGTTTCTTTCTTCTAAATGATATTATAGGAGGAATGGTCTTATAGTCATGCAGTAAGACTGAAGGGATGAAATGTCATGACATGTAAAAAAAAAAGACAGATGAATCATGCTATTTGACAATCATTTGATAACAAACTTCCCCTAAACCCAACAATTAAAAACAGACAGCAGTAATTTATTATAGGCTAAGAGTCTATGAAACGGCTGTGCTTGGCTGACTAAAGCTGGGCATATCCAGGTGACTTTGCCTAACAATGCGGTAACAGGAAAAGACCTCTACCTCTTATTGCAGTTCTGTGAGTTTTAGGGGCAACTGTGCTCCTGAGGTCTCTCATTCTTGTATACATACCAGCAGGATAGTTGGGATGGTCAATGTCACTTAAGGTTGAGGTTCAGAATTAGTGCTCATCCCCTTCTGTCTCACGCTAATAAAGTCACTTAATTAAAATCCAAATAACATGGCACAGAATCATATTTCTGTCTTATGAAAAAAATCCAGAGTGGGAAATTCTGCTACCTGATTGTGACTACAGGAAGCAGTGAATAATTGCAACAAATAATGTGACTGACCATCTGAAACAAACATAGGAAAATGCTAATAATTGTTAAAATTATGGGCATTAATTATACTGTTCTGTCTACTTATATATATAATTTTAATAATAAATAACTTAAAAGTCAAAACTATTGAAAACAAGAAAACTGATGTGCTACTATCTGCAATACACAGAGAATTTTTAGAAATTGTCAAAGGGAATATCTAAAATGGAAATGGCAAAAGATATAAACAGAAAATGTGCAATATCACATCTAAACTACCAATAAATGTCAATATCAAAAGTAGCTAAAGAAATGTAAATTAATTTGAGGGTGGGTAATGCAAAGGAAGTTTTTTGAAGGTTAAATACCACTAGTGGCAGTGATTATTGAGGGAAAAAAAATTCCATACATTGAGGTGGTTGCTTATATGTTGTAGCCTTTCATTGGAAAACTCAAACTGAAAATTTATCCAGACACTTCTGATCATCCATCACATAAAAATATCACATTAGCAAATGCTTTCTAAAGCACTGTAGTAAAAGAAAAAAGTTATACCCTTCATTGACAGTTAAATATAGTATCATAAAGCCACTAATGAAAAAATAAATTCTTTAGTAGATGACTAGAAAAGAATTGCACTGGGCATTGTGAATTGAAGTAGCCAAGGTGGAAATATATGTAGATATGATCAGTCTATGTTTTAATGAACATTGATATATATATATATATATATATATACCAGCAGTATATATATATACTTATACAATGTTTGTGTATGATTACAGTAAAATGTATTGAAGGATGCCTACCAGGGTACTCTCATGGGTGTGGAAGGGTGAGGAGCAGGGAAGGATGGGAAAGATGGGTCATGATGAAAAAGATGCCTCTGATAAAAGTGTCATATGCTGCATAATTTCATTTATGTAAATTTATCATGTGTAATAGAATGTGGGGTAGGATCTTCTCTGTAGTTTCAGGACTTTGAGGGCTCCACCCTCAAAGCTATGAACAATGGATTATAAAAACTCCCTAAAAAGAGCATCTGCACACATCTTCATGGGACTAAGATTGGCTAACTGGCCAGTGATTGTCACCCCAAAATCTTACATAAAAGGAATTTATTTATTAGGAATGAGGATTTGTGGGAAGAATTTGTAAAAATACAGAGCAGAGGATTATCGCTCTCCTTCCCCAGACTACAGTGTATGGAATTGAACTCCAAGAATACTCCTGAGAGATGATGGAGGTTCTGTAATGTCCTCTGATTGTGGAGCAAGACCTTGAAAACGTTCTAGCTAGAAAATGGCACATGCCCCAGGGTATGGATTGCAAAGTGACTGGGGCCTCATTCTCAAAGAAGTTTGAAAGTGGGAACTTCTGCTACCAATGGGGAAAGAGGAAAGGTGTGAGGAAAACTTCTCTTCCACAGGTCATTCTGGGAGTAACACTGGTGTTCTTGCACACCAAGGATAGCTGTCCTGAAAGGACCTTGCTTGAAAGGATCCAGCTAAGGCTGGATGAGTCTAAGAGATGTTTTTTACCACATATCCAGCCAGAGGGCCCATTTTGAAAAGTCAGCAAACTGCTTTGTTTGTGCCAGCCAACTTCGCAATAGAGCAAAAAGTGGAAGAGGAGAACTCATAGACCTATTGTCTGTGATTGAGGAAAAGAAAGGCACAAGGACACCATATTTGGGCATTCAGGCACCTGCAGAAGATATCAGCAGCCAGTAAAATTAACACATAGCCCTAGATAATTGAAAGACTTTATTTTATTTATTTACTCATTCATTCATTCATTCATTCATTCATTCATTCTAATCATAGTTGTGTGAGAAGAAAGGGAACATATGAAAGTAAACAACCATACTTATTTTCTTTTGACTGCTGTTTCCCAGGCTATGCGGAGAAGAGATACCTTACATTGAATGGAGGATCAAAGTATTTATTTAGCATAGACTAGACCTTTTCATTGCCTGAAAGTGACCGTGGACCATTGAGATCTGCCTACATTTCTGATAATAGGCAGGGAAGTGAGAACAAAGACAGCTTTGTATAAGTTCCTTCATGAGTGGAAAATAAACTTTTTTTTCTGATTTTTACCCTATTGAGTTTATCACAATGTTATAAAACCAGGATATTTGGAAGTTTATAGATCCCTCCTCATTCCTATACACAGAGATGAATAAAAGATTGGTCGCTAAAACATTGGTGTTGCCTCAGTGAAATAAGATTTTAGGGATTTTAAAAATAAAAGCACAATTCAGTAGAAAGCTTAAATTAGAATTAGACATTGGCATTTATCTTTCTTTAAAGCAAACACATTCTCCAGAGGCTTATCTTTAACTGCAACTACCCAGTCCCCATCAAAACCCCTCTCTCAAGGTGCACACACACATGCATGCATATAAAGATGCACAGAGAATGTCCTCAAGACACTTCAGTACTAAGTTTCAGAGACTTTCTCTGCACAGACAAAATCTGTGTGGCTCATTAAAGTGTGATTCTCAATCAAAAAATACATAAAATCTTCAGCATTCAAATATGCAGCGTAATCAAGCAAGCACATCAGCTGATTGTTAAAATATGCAGCCTGTTGAGTAAATCCCATTAAAATAAAATTTAGAGGCTAAAATATGCTTAAAAATTAGTAAAATACATGATTTCAGTTGTCAAGTATATCAAACATTTCAGAAGACGCAAGAACTTATCATCAGAAAAGATACAAAACATTCAAACTGGTAGAAATGAAAGCCTGCAATGGGTGTATGGTAGCGGATACTACTGAGATGAGTGTGGGGGAGTGAGAGCAGGAGTAAAGGATTTGGCCCCTCTATTATCACAGATATTTTGAAAATTTCAGAAAATTGGGATGAAGTATGGTGAATATCAAATGGTGAGATTAGTCCCTACTTCATTCCCTAGATAAGAATGGCATCTTAGTCTCCTGGAAAAAGTATGAAAAGCCTACGGGGTAGCAACTAAGGCAGAAAAAAGGAGGCATTTTTGTAAAATTGGCAGAAATTGCCTTTTTATCTTCCAAGAAAATGTTGTGAGACAAAACTGTCAATTTAGCACAGCCTTGTGTTAAAACCATTTTCTTATTTTGTGCATTAATTTTTAAAACTTTTTGCACCATAAAGGATAAAACTGTTGCTTTGAAATATTGTGGCTGATGCCTATATTATGTGCCTTGATTACGTTGCATGTTGCATTAGTCACCCCGTGTATCCTTATTTAACATAAGAAGGGACATTTAAAAATATTTTTATGCTCTCTCTTTTGGTCAACTCAGCATGTGATGAGAAAGGATATGGCTGCTTTCACTTAAGCAGGCACTAGGCAGCCTTTCTATAAATGTGCAGATGGTTAGTTGGTGATATCAAGGAGTCTTTTGCACAGATGGGGGCATAAAAATGATTAGTAGAAATTACACAGGAAGATTCATTCAGATCATGGCAATGTAACAGTGTAGGAATTATGGTTTACCCTTGTGAGCTGAAAGAGAACAGGAAGAAATTGTCCTATCCAAAAGAGCTGCAATCAATTCAGGCATCGGTACCCAGAGGTCCTATAACATGTTACACTTATGGTCATTTTAAAAATGCTCAGAAAGCTATACGTTAGCTTTATTCTTACTAAGAATAAAGACTGATTCAGTCTTTTCCCTCAACTGGTAATCATATTCTCCCAGAAAAACAGTTTGGCTTAGACACACCTCTGGGAAATTTTAGTCTTTTCAACTTTCCTCATCTCCCCTTACTGGCTAAACTATGCAACTTTTCATGACTGTTAAAAAGCTAGCATGGACTTTATTAAAACAAGAAAACAGCTAAACCAACAAAAAACAACCTTACAGATCCATCTATAGGGATATTGAAGATTCCTGCAATCAAGATATAGTTAAGTAATCTCTACAGATGCTTTCTAGAAAGTGGATATGTTAATTTACCATATGAATTTATTTTTCAGGTACTCCTGAGATTTTAAAGAAAGCCTATTTAAATATACAGAGAAAAAAATCTTACAGAGGCAGAATCACTATCTAAAAACATGGAAAGATAACTCAACCACACTTCTAAAATATTTCTTAAAAACAAAGGTCTCTGGGCTTCATCTCTAAAATTATAAGCACAGATACTTGTTTAAATACAAATTTTAAAAAAGAAGAAAAATGAAATCAATTTTTTAGACTTGAGGTAAATATAAGTTAACGTTTTGATTTTGGGCGCTTAATACATATTTTATCAAAGGTACACCTCAAGTTTAATTTAGTCTCATTGTGCTTTGTGGAATTACAATGTACTGTATCCAAGAGTTTCTTATGTAAGGTTATTAACTGACACTCAAAACAAGATAGATGTATAGTGGAAAAATGTCCCATTTACAATGGCAACAAAAGGATCACATTCCTAGGTGTAGGTTTACAGGAAATATTCAAACCATTTGTGAGGAAAAATATAACGTCTACAGGCACACACAAACGAAGTTTTCAAAACTTTTGAAGCACTGCCTTCAAAGAGAAAGTCAAAATAAGGTGTCAAATTTTTCCAAATATTTTTCTAAATGCAATGCAATTCTAACTAAAATTCCAGTGGGATCATCTGAAATGTGATTAAATGGTTCAAAAAGTCATCCACAGGAATATAAAAGCAAGACATTCTAAAGAACATACTAAGAGGTAAACATCTATACAAAGACATTTGTAAAGAACAAAGGAGGGGTAAGGCAGGTCCTTTCAGAATTCTACATGTTATAGAAAAGTACAATAAAAATAAATGAATAATATTGATTAAAAAATGGGAACATTACCCTGTGGACCAAAGTAAAATATCAACAAATAGATGCAAATGGATAGAAGATTGTATAGTAAAGTCTGAAAGAAAAGGGGATCAAGCATAAACAAGTGTTCATAAAGGATGCATTTATGCTTTTTGTAAATTAATTCTAATTTCATTCAGTATTTAATTTCTTGAATATCTACTGTATGACAGAACCTGCTCACCTTCCTAGAGATAGAAATGTAAAGCAAAGAAAAGGTTCCTCATTCTCACAGATCTTAAATCCTAGTGATTTTTTCCAAATCTTGGAAGTATGATGTTGGTATTTTAATAGGAATAGCATTGAATCTGTAGATTGCTTTGGGAAGTATAGACATTTAAACAATGTTCATTCTTCCCAGCATGAGCATGGTATGTTCCTTCATTTGTTAATATCTTGTGCTATTTTTTTTTTGGGGGGGGGGTTTCTTAAGTTTCTTTGTAGAGGTCCTTCACCTCTATTGTTAGGTATATTTCCAAGTATTTAATTTTTTTAAGCTACTGTAATGGGAATTGTATCCTTGATTTCCTTCTCAACTTGGCTGTTATTGGCGTATACAAAGGCTTCTGATTTGTGGACGTTGATGTTATATCCTGCGATATTACTGTATTTTTGATCACTTTCCAGGAGTCTTGTGGTTGAGTCTTTGGGGTTCAGCAAGTATAAGACCATACCATCAGCAAGGAGGGAGCGTTTGACCTCCTTTCGCTCATTAGGATGCCGTTTATTACCTTCTCTTGCCTGATTGTATTGGCTAGAATTTCCAGCCCTATGTTAAACAGTAGTGGTGACAGAGCACAACCTTGTCTGGTTTCAGTTCTAAGTGGAAACACTTTCAGTTTTACATCATTCAATATGATGTTAGCTGTGGGTAACATTGTTTGTCGTAGATGGCTTCAATCACTTTAGGAAATGTGTCACCCATGCCTATTTTCATAAGAGTTCTAATTAGAAAAGGATGCTGAATTTTATTGGATGCTTTTTCTGCACCTCTTGAGAGGATTGTGTCATCTTCATTTTGCTTCTGTTGATATAGTGAATTATGTTTATAGACTTGTGTATGTTAAACCAGCCTTGCATCCCTGGGTGAAATCTACTTGATCACGATGTATGATTTTTTAATGTATAGCTATAATCTATTGACTAGGATTTTATTAAGAGAAAATCCTAGCCATGTTCATTAGTGAAATTGGTCTGAAGTTCTTCTTTTTAGTTGGGTATTTTCTTGGTTTTGGTATCAGGGTGACTTTGCTTTATAAAACATGTTTGGGAAGATTCCTTCCTTCTCAGTTTTTTGAAATACCTTTTGCAGTATGAGTATAAGCTATTTTTTGAAGGTTTGGTAGAATTCTGGTGTAAAGCCATCTGGACCAAGGCTTTTGTTGTTGTTTTTGGAAGATTTTGTATCATTTCTTTGATCTCACTGGTAAAATTGGTCTGTTCAAAAGATCTGTTTCTTCTTGATTAAGCCTATGGACAGAGTATGATTCAGGTATTAATCCATTTCCTCCACATTGTCAAATTTCTGAACATAGAGTTTCTTGTAGGATTCAGAGATTTTCTCTTATATCTCTGTGGTATCTGTTGTTATTTCCCCTTTATCACTTCTGTTTGAGGTTATTAGAGATTTTACTTTTCTGTGTCTAGTTAACCTTTCTGAAGGTTTATTTATTTTATTTATTTTTTTCAAAAAAATAACTTTTTGTTTTGTTAGTTTTCTGGATGATTCTTGTGTTTTTAATTTCGTTAATTTCTGATATAATTATGGTTACTTTTCTTCTGTTGGGTTTTGGATTAGATTCTTCTTCTTTTTCCAATTCCTAAAGATGGTTCATGAGTTTGTTGATGTACTTTCTTTCTGTTTTGTGAATGTAGGCATCTAATGTGATAGATTTTCCTTTTAAGACTGCTTTTGCTATATCCCACATGTAACTTGTGTGGTCATTATTGTTATGTTTGAGGAATTTAATAATTTCCTCCTTTATCTCCTCCTGAACCCAACTATTATTCAGCATAAAGATGTTTAATTTCCACGCCTTTGTGAGGGGATGAATGTTTTCTTGAGTTGAGTTCCACTATTTTTGCCTTGTGGTCTGAGGAGATATAAGGTATAATTTCTAGTATTTAAATTTTGCTGATATTTGTTTTGTATCCTAGAATGTGATCTATTTTAGAATATGTTACATGGGGTGATGAGAAAAATGTATATTCTTTAACTTTGAGATTGTATGTTCTGTATATGTCTATTAATCCCATTTGTTCTAGGGTCACATGCAAGTCCTTTATATCTTTGTTTAGTTTCTGTTTATAGGATCTGTCTAGTTTTGCCAGAGGGGTGTTAAAGTCCCCAGTTATTATGGTGTTATGGGATGTCATCTTTCTTTCAGTCCAATCAAGTTCTGTTTCATAAATCTGGGAGAATTTAACTTGGATGCATAAATATGTAAAATTGAAATGCCTTCTTCTTGTATTGTTCATTTGACTAGTATAAAGTGTCTATCTTTGTCTTTTTTAATGTTAGTTGTTTTAAATCCACTTGTATCTGAGAATAGGATTGCAACCCCTACTTTTTTCTCATTTCCATTTGTTTAAAGTACTGCTTTCTTTTCCTTAACTACTAGTCTTGTTTTGTCTTTCAAGGCTAAGGTGGGTTTCCTGGAGACAGCTTGTGAATGGCTTGTGCTTTTTATCCAGTCCACCAGCCTGTGTCTCCTTAGTGGGTAATTTAATCCATTGCCATTTTTTGAGAGAATTGATAAATATGGTGGAATTCTATTCATCGTTTTTTGTGAAAGTCTGTGAACTGATAGTAACATTATGTTTTGTGAATGGTGCAAAACTTATAAAATTTTATATAGAAGGTATACATTGTAATTTTCTCCTCAGGTTACCTTATGTTAGGCAGGAAGAAAGAAAGATCTTTAAATAATCTTTGGACTGAAGATAGTTGGGTCATTAATGCACTAATCAATAAAGAAGGTCAATACAGTGAATAAATATTAATGGAAGGCAGGGTTTAAATAGATTTGCTAAAGGATTTCATTCTCCTCCCTCCTTCTGCCATCTTCCTACTTAAATAAGCAGACATTGAGTTAATAAACCATAATTCCCTCAAACAAGCCTTTCTTAAGGTTTTTATTTAAAAAATGATAATAAAGGTTCCTATAAATAAAACTATGGAAGAAAAAAGATGATAAATGTTCATAACTGGATGTATACTGCAACTAAGAAAAATTGTGCCTTCTATTAATAATTATGTAAAATGTTTATTTTAAATACAAGAATTCATAGTCCCATTACATCTGCTTCTCTCTCTTTATTTCCTTCTAGATGGATATTTCAACAACCTAAAAGCCCATCAAGCCAGAAATGTAAGCCTTATCTTTTATATCTCTCTGTCTTTTAGCCTATTACTCTATCACAAAACTTATCTATCTCTTTGGTTCTATCGCTTCAATATCTCTAAAATTTATCCTTTATTATGATTCCCCATCTTCACTACTTTAACTAAGGTTTTTGTGATTTACCATTGAGATTACTGATAAAGTCTTAAAACTATTTTTTCTTGCTTTCCTTTAGTGTTTTTTTCTACACTCCTTCCAAAACACTGCTGGCAGTGGTCTTTCTCTATCGCCAATGTAATTACTATACTTTGGTGCTTAGAAACAATGAATGGCATCCCCTTTTATTACATGGTAAAATTTTAAAAGGCATAGATCCATTGTCACTACCCATCCTCTCATGCTTTTTCTCTCCAGAACCTAAATTACTCAAATGATGGTCATGCTAAAATATTTATAACTCTGAGTGTGCCTATGCTGATATGCTTTTACACAGAATGTTCCCTGATATGCTCTTTCTTCTTTCAAACTTCTCACCAATCCCATACTGTTGTCCATTAGTTTGTTTTAAATGAAGTTAAGATTTACTTGTCTTTTAAAATCCAACTCTTACCTGACTGCCTCTGAGAAAGTTTCTGTGTAATCCAATATGAGATACAAACTCACAGTACTTCTACATAAAAACTGTATCACATCCAGATTATTGCACATACAGTTGTGTTTTGGCCATTTCTTCTATTTAGAGCTTTTAGCAAACAGGAATATTTTAAAAAATATTTACATTTCTTAAATCTGACATAGCAACTATGGTAAGTAAATGTTTGCTTAATGTAACATTAGGAGACAGCATATTTTATCCATTTTTTTAATTTTTATTTTTTTGTTTATTTTTATTAAATAATAATTGTGTACATTAGTGCAATCATGGGGCACAATGTGCTGACTTCAAATACAATCTGAAATATTTTCATAGAACTGTTTAACATAGCCTTCATGGCATTTTCCTTATCACTATATGAAGACATTTATATTCTGCATTTAGTAAGTCTCACCTGTACCTTTCTAAGATGCACCATAGGTTTGATCCCACCAATTACCCTCCCTCCACCCATCCGCCCCCCTCCCCTACCTTCCCTTGCCCTTTTCCCCATATTCTTGTGCTATAATTGGGTTTTAGCCTTCATATGAAAGCTATAAATTAGCTTCATAGTAGGGCTAAATAGATTGGATACTTTTTCTTCCATCTTGAGATACTTTGCTAAGAAGAATATGTTCCAGCTCCATCCATGTAAACATGAAAGAGGTTGTCTCCATCTTTCTTTAAGGCTGCATAATATTCCATGGTATACATGTACCACAATTTATTAATCCATTCATGGGTCGATGGGCACTTGGGCTTCTTCCACGGCTTAGCAATTATGTATTGGGCGGCAATAAAGCTCAATACCTATAATGCAGAAAAGCACTTACATTCAGTGTATTTTGTTGCTGTGAGTTTATAATTCTAAAAAAGGCATTAGTCCACTGGCAGCTCACAGAGCCAGAATATGTGGAGACAGGATGTGCACACGAACTGCAAACAAAATTACCTCCAAACGTGTATCATCACTCTGATCATCCCTCTAAATTCTAAAGAATTTTATGGAATACATTATAAATATTCTATGAGATATTTTTAGTGACACACAAAATTCTGTAAGATGGGAATTAATTTAAATTATGTACATTCTCCAAACACTGATATTTTGATATTATATGAAAATTTCAACATGTGGAATGTTTTGGCTTTTCAATGTCAATAATGCTGATCAATGCCTGTTTAAAGGGAGGTAGAATGATCGTCATCTAGTTGTTTTCCTTTTCTTTCTCATTTTAAAAACACAACAAATTATGTATTGTTCTATATTATACAATACCATTGTAAATACTTGAACACAAAGTATTGTAAATCTTTTCCAAATATATCAATTGAAGAAAATTTAGGATCAACTGCAGTTAAGGATTTTAGTTTTAAATGTTTGACTTTTAATTTTCTTATCAATAAGGAGACTTTAATAAATATTCTTGAGATATGACATTCTTTGGTTCATTTAATTCTTATTTCCCAAAAATCCTCACTAGAAGCACTATTGTTGCTCCTTACTTCCGTGAGTTATAATTTTATAGGACAGGTAAGAGAGAAACAATGGTATTTTGGGTTTCCGCTCATTGTGTAGAAAATACGAAGATGGTGAAAAAACTTGATATAAATTTCTTAGTATAGACTCAGATGCCAATCATGAAAGTTTCAGGGTTTTTTCACATTGAATATATAAACATTATTTTTCTCCAAGAATTTTTATTTGTCCAAGAAATTAAGGACAGGAGATATCTTTGTCATATATGAAGAAAAAAAAAGAGAATACGTTGTGAAATATGTAAAATATTTTGGTATCCTAAAAGGTGACTAATTAGAATCTAAGTAGCCAACAGCAGAGTGCTTTCCATTTCTGATTAGAACATTAATTGATGAGAGCCATGCCCTACCACACATTTTACCTTTTTTTTTCTCTGAACAGAAAATTATGCATTATAGCTACACATATTCTTTGACATGAAAAAATAATTTATTAAAGTTTATGTGTGTATATATTCACAAATATGCATATATATGTATGTTAAGGGTATGTGTTTATTCATATGTCCTTCAAAATTTGTAGGTAAGAATTATGGCATGAATAAATAGAGTTTAGGGGATTTCTCTTTTCTGATCTGATATGTATGGTGCTCAGAATTTAATATTCCAAACTGAAAACATGAAAAACCTTAACAAGCTAAATAAATTTTGTATGTGAACGGTCTATGATAAGTTCATATGTGAACCTCATCTAAACAGTGACATTAAGACTAACAAAGCTACAATATCAATATTATCTTTGCCTGCTAACATTTTCTAAAGTAATAATGAAAGGCATAATTACACTAAAACATAGGCATACATTATAAATATCTTTTTTCTTTAAAATATTTTGCATATATGTTTTATAATTAGCTGAGGGAGTCATCTTGAAATATCATTTCTGCATATTATAATTGGTATTTTCCTTTTCCAAGTTAATGTGCTTGCTCTATAAATTCTCCCTATCATATGGTTACATAAAATTCACATATAGTTTATTTTTTGTATCTTTCAAGAAGAATTTATTCTACTTCAAGAAAGATGAGATACAAGTCCCACTTACACAGCATGCATATAGAAATATGGCGTCACAAATAGACCCATGAAAACGTTATCTAACCTAAATGTGTGCACACACACACACAGAGATGAGTGCAAATGAAACGGGAAATCCAAATAAGGTGAGTAGGTTACATCAGTGTGATTTTATCCGGTTGTGAGATTATATTATAGGTCTGTAGCATTTTACCATCAGGGGAAATTAAATGACGACTCCAGCCAGTCCTTCCGTATTGTTCAGCACAACTTCCCATGAAGCTATAATTATCTCAAAATAAAAAATTTAAAAGTCATATGTGTGTGTATGCATGTATATATGATATATAAACATGTATCTTATAATACATATGATATTACATGTAAATGAGAGACATTCCAGTAATAGTCTCTACATTATTGTCTATCAGAACTTTACCTCATTCATCTGGGCAACATATTTCCTTTTTTCTTTTCTAAAACAATTCCTCTACTTAAGCTTGTAAAAGGATAATTTATTCATGTGCTTTAAACTGGAATTTTCAGCTGTATTTTTGCTGAAATTTATCGAAAGAAGCACCAACAGAGGTTTTAGTTCATTCTGAATTCCCTAAGGCTTCAATCTCCTTGGTCTGAAGGTTATGGGAGGAGATTCAAAATTAGTTTGTCAGGCTTGAAGTCATAGATAATTTTCAGAATGACTATTTCAAGTCACAATAGGGTCCCCTTATCAATAATAATCCTTTTTTAAACTCTTTCTCACCTAGTCATGTAAACATTTCTTGAACTATTTCTGGTGCCAAGTACTGAAAGGGACTGCACTGATTCTCTATTTATATGATCATTCCACCTTTTAAACTTATGTATATATTAAAATAAAGTACATTTTCCCCCAGTGTTAATAAAGAATTTATTTATTTTGGTGCTTTCTGTTATTGATAAACAAGAGATATAAATAGTTTGGGGGTACAAATAACAACAGAAAACACTCATATAATTTGTAAAGATCAAACAGTATAACTAGAATATTAATGGAGCAGATTTTGTTTTTATTTTCTGTTTCTGAAGTTCTCTGAGTCCCAAATAGTTAAATTCTCACCCACAAATTGAAGAGTTGAACAACAATAACACCAAGGGAATGGAAATCTATTATTAAAAAGAAAAATCTCTGAATTCAGGTAGAATATGTTTAAACTTCTCCCTTGGCATTTTTTCTCACTTTTCCTTAGCAAACGTGCCCTCCAGCAGTGTTGGGCTACTGTGTTGAGTAGCAGCCCTTCCTCAATGCCTGCTGCTTCCCCACGTAGCTGGAACCAGGTCATGGCTTCACTGATCTTATGTTCATTGCTAACTCACATGTTCTGATCCTCCTGCTGATGCTCCAATAGGACAGCTGTATAGCCAGCTGTCCTATTCAAATCGGCCTGGCTGTTGTAACGGGCACTCTGATGTTCTGATAAATCTCTCTCTAGGAGGAAGAGTGGATTCTAGCTCCCGGGAATTATGCCAGCATGAAATCTTTAGCTTTCTGTCTTTTACGAGTGGATTCAGCTGAAGAGAGCCATCAGTTTCAAGAATTTTCCCTCTAATCAGGGCAGCTCACATAAAAGATAAATGTCTGGGACTCTCATTCCATCTTTGGCAACTGTTAAAGTCTATCCCCACATCAAAAGCCTCTTCTAAGATTCTATTTCAAGGCAACTTCCTATGCCTAACTCTGCTTCCTTCCATTACTTTCCACAGGTGGTTATTCCAAAAACACCCCCTAATACATTTTCTGAACACTCATTCATCTCATTCTTGCAGCTTGTTTATCAAGAAGCACAATCTGTGGCAATTATTACCAGGCATGGGCCACTGAAATGAATGCTAAGATTAGACTCTAAAGCTGGATCACCGTGCCTACCTATTAGCGAAGGTATTTTTGTTGGCAGTGGCATAAACTCAGATAGTCTTTGGCACGAAATGACAGGGGTCTTTCTTAAACTTTTCTAGCTGATAAATAGGACAATATTATGACAGAGGAGAATGCACTATAGCTCCTGTGATATATCAAGCATTTGAGAAATATCAGAGAATTAATAATTAAGGGCATAGAAATGTGATGGTTATTACTAAGATTGATGGATCATTAAAGTGGTGGACAAAAAATAATGGCTGAGAGTTCTTAATCAGCAATTTAAAGCTGTGTGAAAGCCACAAGACCTTCTTGGAAGCATGTATTATCTCTGGAAAAGAAGACTTGAAAACCTTTTTTTGGGCTTGATCATAAAAGAAAATTTAGAGAGATTCAAAAAAAGTTAAACTTCCAACTAATGCTTGGCTGCTATGCTATACTTGGATCTCTAGTGTACAGAAAATGTGGCCCTTACATGTGCAATGAGAATATCTAGGTAGATGCACCTAAAAATCTTGACTTTCCTAAACCTCTACCAGTGGTTCTCAACCTTCCTAATGCTGCGACCCTTTAATGCAGTTCCTCATGTTGTGGTGACTCCTAACCATAAAATTATTTTCATTGCTACTTCATAACCATAATTTTGCTGCTATTATGAATCGTAATGTAAATATCTGATATTAGGCAACCCCTAAAGGAAGTCACGACCCACAGGTTGAGAACTGATAACCCTAAGAAAGATGTCCATCCCCTCCTGCCAATTAAAGGCTAGCATTGCACCTTCCTCTCCCTTGAATACAATGCAGCAGATACCTATAAGGTCTTGTGGCATATTCTATCTCATCCAGGTGTATGCTGGGTTCCAAAGAGAAGAAAGTGGACTATATCCCAAAAGAATGGTAGAGCCTAAATGACATGTAGCAGTGGGACAGTAAGTATCCATGGGCCTAGATTCTAAAGGTTCAAGGTCAAGGGGGAGAAGAGTTTGGAGATGGTTGCCTGGATGAGGAAGAATTTATTAATGTTGGAGTACTCAACCAGGATTCAAAACACCATGGCAAGATTCTTGGGAGGTGGTGCAAAGATGCTACACAGGATGCCCAAAGAAACATGGAAAAATAAATGGCCCACTCAAAGTGGTATAAAATGACAGAATTTCTATGGAAGACTTTGGCAGTGATGTAAAGGCCTTCCCACGGCTCCCCGACATTGGAAAATGGGAGGTCTGTCCCCGCTTCGAGCTCCCTACGGTGTGTGCTAAGGCCTTCACTACGAGTGCACAGCCACAGGCCATTTTCTTTCCTTTATCTAACCCTACTGTCTTTCTTTCCAAGGGTTATGATTCCTGGAGCATTCTGGACATAAATTGGTTGCATTTAATCTTCCATCTCATTGTTTGGTCCCTGGTGCTGAATCTGCAACTCCTGTCTCAGGGTTCTTAAATATGTCTAAATACAAACCTTGATATATCAGCCTAACTATTGTCTTCTTATAAACTCCCTGCTCATACAATGTCCTTATTGCTTATTCTCTTACCTTTAGTAGAGCCCTATAACACTGCTCAACACTGCCCTCCAGTTCATTCTCCATCTGTAATCTGTAAGCACGTCCTTTAAATTTCACCTTTTATATGCATTTCAATTTCACATAGCCTTCTCCGTGTTCATTTCCTTCCTTCAATCCATACAGAACTACTCCCCAAAAGAATTTAGAAGCAATTGGTCCCATGAAATTCAGCATTTATTTCTCCACTCTATTATCAGAGTGAAGCATTTAAAAAAATAGTTTATTAATACAATCTTAGACCTTAAATAATTATTTTGTTTCTAAGAACAAAATCTTTAGGCTGGCTTCAAATCTTTGCATAATCTACCTTCTTTCTTTTCCTTTCACTATACATGCTAGTCCTCATTCTTAGTGATTGAGCTCAGAGATTCAGAACCTTAATACATTGCATCAGGCTTCCGTATTATGAGAGGCCTTTTACCATGCACGTCCTTTTGTTTAGAGACTTCGTTCATTAGGCCTCTTTGTATTGTTACCCACATTTTATCTTTATTCTAGGAAACCACTATCCCTTACTTAGATTAAAACCTTCTATATATGGCCTCATTTTATTATAATTCTTCCCTTTTTTGTTGCTCATTGCATTTTATTTTTAATGACTTTTTTAGTATCTAATATCTCCCATATTGCAAATTCTGCAAGGACAGAGACTATGGCTATCTGTTGCATTACAGAGTTTTTGCATATAGTAGAGTCTTATTTGCTGAATACATCAAAATGCCTTTGAGTAAAATCTTATACAGTTGATATCTACTGAACATAAATTTGAAGGAGTGTCTTAAGAAGGGAAATAATATAAGAAGCATCACAGAAATGTACAGAGAACCCTTGATGCTTCCAGGTAAAAACATTAAAAATAAATAAAACAAAATGTACATGTAAGATAACCTGGAGAAAATGTTGGCAGCTGTTTAGAGGCATGATTCCTTGGTGATAGGTATATGTGGTAGTAGAATAAAATACATAACTAAGTAAAGGTCAATGGACAGCTGCTTAATATTACTATGGCCTTTTGATGCCATCTTATCCTGAAATATGAAATCCATGTGCTAGCAAGTGTTCTTAAATTAAAGTATAACAAAATTGGCATTCGTGTTTGGATTGGGTGACATGGTATAAAAGACAAGGGGCTTTGAGTCAGATTAAAATTAGGTTCAACTACTGGCAACTCACTGTATGTGTATTGTGTACCCTTGGTCAAACTCCTCAATATCTGAGATTTAGGATATTACCTACTGCCCTCCCACATGCAATAAGTGTACACATGCCAAAAAACAGAAATGGAGTAAAAGTGTTATTTGTCTATATATAATATACATATGTTTATAACATAGATATACAAATGCATACACACACAGGTATATACATCTACATGCATATCAGACTAGTATTTTTCCGGCTGTCAAATCACTGTGAGACTAGAAGAGTAAATTAATTTATTATACCACAAATAATTTTAAATTGTTCATTGTAGCAAAGGGGGGATTAAAGCTTTCCCTGTTTACTTATACTTTAACATTGACTCAGTGTGTTTGATGTCCACAACAGGGGTGAGGAAATTGGTGGTGTTCTGGGTCATTAAATGTGGCCTGATTGAATTTGGGTTGGATGAAACCCAAGTTTTACAGAACAAATTATTTTCTAAAATACATTTCTGTTTGTCTTTTATGTATTTATTTTATTTTTAAACTTAACTTATTTAAAAAACAAAACAAATAAAATAAGTTGCAGCAAGAAAAATCTTCCCAGACCGATTGGCACAATTAGAACATTAGTTGGCCATAATGGCTAGATTGAGAGCTCATCATTGAGTTCCAGCTTCCTTTACCTGACTGCCACCACTAGCAGCAACAGGCTGTGTGGCAAGAGTTTCCGGGAGTATGGAATTCTGTTCTCAGCTTTCGACATTAATGCAACAGCTTGTTTCTACTTGAAGTGGAATTACCGAATAGTTGCACTACTCAACAGTAGTTTCTTTTTAATTCTGACTAGTTAACAGCTCATCGTGTAAAAGAAGACCAAAGAGGATGCATAAAGAGGAAAACACATTTTTTAATGACAATTAAAAATTATAATATTGTCTTACCTTTGCTAGAAATAATTTGCTCGCATTGAGATACTGCAATATGAACAATAAAGAAATGCACCACTCATCATCATCATCACCATCATGACAGAATCATAACGTTATAACATTATATCAGCACTGTTTCACTCATAAGGGCCACAAATATTCTAAATCAGAGGGAGAGGCATGAGTGTTTGCATTGCAGAAGTCAAAGGATGAAAGCAAAAGCAAAGGCAATTCTTTCAAGTAGCAGCAATAAGACCCAGAAATAAGGCCAATGAAAGTAACTTACAAAGTACCTTATATTCTCAGGAAAAATTGGAAGCCATTAGGTGATGCACAAATTATGAAAGAACGTGTGGTTGAAGTTGTAGGACGCTTAGACTCTGATAATGTTTGCACGTATAAACAACTGCAGCTTTCAAGGAGAAACATAACTAGTCAGCAGTATGAATTAGCCTTCAGCTTAAGATAAGAACTCCATGCAATACTTCAAAAGGAAAATATATGTTATTCAATCACTTTGGATGAATCAACTTATACTACTGTCTTGGTGCAGGATTTATACTTCGTTTGAGTCCTACCACAAAATTTTCTTTGCTATGAAGTTATCTGCTTTGCGCATTCTTCTGAACAGAATATGGGGAATAGATATCTTCAACAACTTTCAAGATGAAAATCATGAAGTTGGGCTTAATTTGGTGCAAACAACCATGGTCAAAACAAAAACTGCAAGCATTTAGAAAACAGCTATCTTTCTTCAAAACACTTCTTCCTCAATAGGAAATTTCAGAT
>CAUYRH010043047.1:0-11668 GCA_963574655.1 Perodicticus potto | reverse complement strand
GGGCATTGTGGCGGGCGCCTGTAGTCCCAGCTACTCGGGAGGCTGAGGCAGGAGAATCGCCTAAGCCCAGGAGTTGGAGGTTGCTGTGAGCTGTGTGACGCCATGATACTCTACTGAAGGCGATAAAGTGAGACTCTGTCTCTACAAAAAAAAAAAAAAAGAAAGAAAGAAAAACTGAGGCAAGAGGATCACTGGAGCCCAAGGGTTTGAGGTTGCTGTGAGCTCTGATGACACCTCGACACTGTACCCAGGGCAACAGAGTGAGACTCTGTCCCCAGAAAGAAAAGAAAAGACAAAAACTCCAATTGCGATTAGGAGGATCCAACAGATGAGGATCAAAGAATGGAATTAACAAAATATATAAAGTTAAATACAGTAGCATCAAGTATAAACCCCAAAGGGGAAGCTACTTAAAGAACAAATAGGACTGGGCCTTGATGCCATTTCCTAGCCAAGGAAATGTGTCCATTTGTTGTGGAGTATCTTTCTCAAATCATCAGCTTTAACCTAAATTCATATACTCTTTTAGCAAGGTAGCATCATTCATTCTTCATTGGTGCTGACCTCTTTTTAGAGAAACATTCCTTTTTCAAAAACTTCTTCTAGACTATAAAAATTTAGACTCAATCAGAGACTGTAAGTCAAAACCATCAAGTAGTTTTCTACTTGTTTGGAGACTGTCACCACCTTGAAGAGCTGAAATAAGTTAAACTAAAACTGAAAAAGAGAGAAACCCATCCACTTACTGTATTCTCCATATGTAGCTCGGATTCGGAGGGCTGTGAGGTTTCGCAGTAACCTCCGGTACTCAAAATAGCTCAGCTGGGGGCTCCAATTACTGCTTGGATGTTCATTTAACCTGCATAATTAAAAACCAAAAGCTTTAAAAAACTGACTCTTATCATATCCCTACCTGATACAAACTATGTTCAAGAATGTGGGAATAGTTAAGCCCCTTCATAGTCCTACTTAGAGGGGGGTACAGGACTGGTAACCAGTCCAGTGAGCATGAACTTGGAGTTTCCTCTCTCCATGAGGGTCAAAACCCACAGGAAGTGATTACAGGCGTCCCAGAGTGGAAAGTCTAGATCCAGGGGCCACGTCACCAGAAGCTTGGTCTCAAGTCCCAAGACTTCTGGCACGAGACACACGGGGGGAAAGAGGGGGAGACAGAGTAAAAAGTATACACATTTTAAGTGATATTATCTATCTCTTACTTTTTGTAATTGAATTGGATTGCTCAAAAGATGTGGTTAATCAAATGAATGTTAGCATCACCCTGCAGCAGGTATGAATAAGACAGCTTTTTCTCTTAAAAGGTGTATGCATTTTGGGGCAGTCTTTGTATATGCTGTGTTCCACCCATAACTATTGCTTGTCAGTTCCCACCTATATTATCCCTGTCCACACCCCCACCCATATTCACATGTGAAGGTTGTCTTTCTCTGACTTTTCTTCCTGCAAAAGCCCCCTGTGCTTTTTCGATCTCAGCTCCTATGACGTTTCCTCTGTGAAACTTTCCCTGACTCCTTCAGGCAGAATGCGGTTCTTTCTAAAACCTCATAAACATGCACTACCACTAAATTATCCTGATATATTGTTTGGTTTTTGACATGTTATATATCCTATTAGATTACGATTTCTTGGAGGGCAAAGACCATGTTCCATCTTCATTTTCCAGCCTCTAAGGCAGTACTGAACACTTTGTAGGTACAGTGTCCCTTCCCTGACCTGCCTGAATGCACCCCGTTCAGGACCCCATGCAATCCCCCCCCCACAGGCTTCCCAGGACCTTGTTCTCATCTCCTTCTCTGCCCTTCCTTCTCCCTGCATTCCTCTCCCACACTTCATGCTCCACTCATGCTCAACCACTCAGAATTTCCTAAATGCATAAAACTTTCTCAAGCATGATATGTCCTAGGCCTCATTAACCTTTCCCTCCTTTTCTTTCTTTAGAATGCTGCCTTTCACATTTGTCATGTCTTCCTGGGAAGCTCTCCTTGGTCAGTCCAGTGGGAGTCAGTCAGAACGCCTGTGTCCACCTTGTCTGTCTTAATCATCAGCTTATTTTTCTTTCCCAGCTGCTTGAGGGAAGGAACATGTCCTGTCTCAGCACAGAGAGCCCTGCCTGGTGCTCAGAAAAGCTTGTTGAACAAATGAACGATGCCTGAACGAAAGATCAAAGGAATTGGACTTTAGTCTTGGTTTGCTCTATTGCCCCGCTTGTGGTTTCTCTTTGTACCTGAATGTGTAAGTCTTGGTGATCCCACATGGCAGCGTCTTGCCAAGTGACATCAAGGGAGCTGTGATCCGTAGCCCAGCGCCTTCCAGGATCACATCGTGGGCAGATGGGTGTCTGCCTCCTCTGTCCACACGGTAGTCAAAAGACAGGCTTTGCCCATAGCTCACCTGTTGATTCCCAAGAAATCTGGCTGTGAAACAGAGTTTTAAAAGATTGAGATCAGTTGTGAAACGGGAGAAGTAAACGCACATGCAAGCTGGCATTTAATATCATCAATTTCTGTTGGAGTCCTATATTACCTTGCCCAAACCATCCTGCAGAACAGTCAGAACCTGGCACTGAACATGGCTGTGCCACTTTTGGCATAGCCACCAGTTACTAAAATGCTAAAAGGGCCTCATTATAGGACAATTCCATCTATTAGATGCTTAATAGCATGGCCTTTAGGACAGATTAATAGGTAAAGACCCCAGTAACAGTGCCACGTGGTCTACGATTCTTTATTGTTTAGAGAATACTTTCACAAACATTACCACATTTGATGACAATAATTCTTGGAGGTATGCATTCCTATTCCCATTTAATAGAGAAAACTGAATTTCAGAGAGGTAAAGAGAATAGCTTGCTCAGGATAGGAACTGGGATCCGAGTTCTAGCTAGAGCTTTTCCACTCAGACACATACCACTGATGGATATATTTTTAACTTACTAGTGTTTGTAGCTTTAAGAAATGCCTTGTTGCCGTTCCATCTGCTTCTCAACAGACCCACATTTTGATCACTGCCCTTGATTAGTTAGCAAATCCAGAAACATCTCATTTGATTAAAGCAGGCACGTCAGCCAGGGTCTGACCTCCGGGATACCCCATTCTGCTTGACTAGGCCACGTCCTCGTGATGTTATCAAATTGGGCTTCATCCCCACTGCTTTCTGGGGATACTACTGCCTTGAATACTAAGTGATATGGTTTCCACATTTTCTAACTTCATTTTTCTATCTTAGCTTCCTATAGTACTATAAATTGACATCTATAGGAACAATTATCCCTCACATACCAGGAGCCACAAAATAGACAGGGTCGGATCGTCGGGCTGAGCTGAATACGTCCTGATGGCGCTGTGACCACTGGAGCTTCGCTGGAGACCCATTTCTTTGGACAGCCTTCCAGCCATCAGCATCTGGACACAAATAAAACCAGCGTGCACTCGAGACAAACCCTCATTGTTTATTGGTTAAACAAGGCAAGAATTGCCTGCCAAAAAGTCCTGGTAATGAGTGGTGGCAGGTGGGGGGTTTCTCAGCACTTTCATATCTGCATTCAGTCCTCAAAGTTCCCCATGTGCCCCTCTACTGGGATCTCAACTTCACCCACTTCCACCCCCCACCCTCCAGCTGCTTGGACTGCGCTCCCACGTGAGTTGGACTCATGGTAAGAGAGCAGGTTTTCGTCTGTCTGTATTGACATAAACAGGGTCTGGCTTGATGAGGTGAGAGGTTTCAGTATATTTTAAGAGAAACTCAGAGCTGAAATAATATCAATTCCCAATATCTCTATAGTGCTCTGTAGCTCAGCAACTAATTTTACATAAAATGACTCATTTAATGTACATGAAAGCAGCATTATTAGTGAATGCGAATGTCAGGAATGCTCCCATCAACTCCCCAATCCAAACAAATACTTCTTTTGTGGCTTTGAAAAAGATGGGGATGAAGAGTGCAGGGAGATAAAAGTCTAGTCTCATTTTACTCTTTTAAGTTATTCATATGCTAATCTGAGAAACTGTACAACTATAATTTTTTAAAGACATCAGGGTATGCTTCATCACCTGGCAAAACAATGCCCATTAAACACTAGAAGAGCATTGCTAAAGATGATGCAAGAATCCATCGTGTGGTTAGGGAGGTGGCTGTCTGTAAGCACAACCCCCTGTGCATTTAAAACCAAAAGCCTAGGAAAGGAAGGGTGTACCTCGATGGAAGGTGGAGGTGATCTTATGGATGCTGTAGTCTGCAGAGCTGTGGCAGCTGGCTGAATGCCCGTAGCAGAAGCACTGGGTGCAGCCCTCAGGGTTTCCCCTATCCAGATGATAGTAACCTGGGCGACACCTGCAGCAGCATTTTGGAATCACGATAATGTTACAGGTTACTTTTTTATTCCATATAGAGAGTATGATGATGGAGTCAGCCCAGTTCTACCTTCTCTCCCACTTGGGCCTACTAACTCCCAGAGAGGGGAAGTACCACGTCTCATATGTCACCTCCACTCCCAGACCATGTGAGGGACAAACAGTTTCCCAAGTGAGAGAGCATGCGGGGCCATTCACTCTCTCCCACTGTGGTAGAACAAAGTCATCCTTGGGGAGGGATTAAGTGGAGGTCAGATGGGCAGGGCAAGCATATGCCAGCTGCCCTGTTCTAAAGCATGTGTTTAATGAGGACAAAAGAGTGGGAAGCAGGGACCAGGAGAGGCGAAGCTCTGCTTTAGCACCATGCAGTTATGCCAATCCCTTCACAAGACCACCAGGTATTGAAACTCATCCCTGTCCCTGTACCCTGGCTCTGTCTCATGCAGGAAAAGGGCAGTAAAACACAGGACAAAGAATAAGGATGCTAGAGACACTCTCTAAAAGCCAAGTGTAGGCTTGCATTCTACCCTCCTCCCAGTGGCTTCTATGAGGACCACAGCTGAGGGGTCACAGAGAAGAAGGCAGGGAAATCTGGGGAGGACTCGTATTGCCTCTGTCAAGGTAACTGCATCCTTTCATGTGAAATGATGATCGCTTTAACCGTCACTTATTTACCACTTACATTGTGCTACGCACCTTCTGTATACTTTCCTACATGAGCCTCCCTACCATCGTCTGTGATAGGAATTATTATTTGCAAGTTTCTTAAATGAGGAGACCAAGGACAAAGAGGTTAAGAAACTCGTCCAACGATACAGATAGCTGGGTTAGCAGCTCAGGCGAGATTCAAACTCATGTGCATCCGCCTCTAAATCATGTCGTCTAAGCCACTGGATCATGTTGGTGGAGGCGTGTCCATTATATAATGTCACAGAGAAGCAGGTTAGCTACAATGAGTAGATGCTTCAGAGAACAGCTGTAAATAAGCAAGCATTGCTTTTTTTTCTCCAAAAGCAAGGGTTAAAAAAATCATTATGGGTTCACAGCCCGTAGCACAGTGGTTATGGCACCAGTCACATATACCGAGGGTGGTGGGTTCGAACCCGGCTCAGGCCAGCTGAACAACAATGACAACTGCAACAAAAAAATAGTTGAGTGTTGTGACAGGTGCCTATAGTCCCAGCTACTTGAGAGGCTGAGGCAAGAGAATTGTTTAAGCCCAAAAGTTTGAGGTTGGTGTGAGATGTGATGCCACGGCACTCTACCAAGGGTGACATAGTGAGACTCTGTCTCCAAAAAAATTATTATGGTTTGTATGGAAAGGAAGTTTTTAGATTTAAAGAGATTTAAAAAACAAGGAAGGAAGGGAAAGAGCAGAAGGAGAAGAGGGAATAGAAAGGAAGGGAAAGGAAGGGAATCGGGCAAAACTAAATGGTACTATTTAGGAATAGAGCAAGGTAATAAATTAGAAAGAAAAGCAAGAAAGTAATTACCGTAAAAGTCAGAATAGTAGTCACCTCTGGGGAGAAAGGAAGGTGGTGTCACTGGGAGAGCACATTTTTAATAGAGGTCTATTTATTTTTTCTTTTTTTGTAGAGACAGAATCTCACTTTATCACCCTTTGTAGAATGTCGTGGCATTACACAGCTCACAGCAACTTCCATCTCCTGGGCTTAGGTGATTCTCTTGCCTCAGCCTCCTGAGTAGCTGGGACTACAGGCGTCCACCACAACGCCTGGCTATTTTTTCGTTTTGCAGTTCGGCCGAGGCCAGGTTTGAACCCACCACCTTCGGTATATGAGGCCGGTGCCCTACTCGCTAAGCCACAGGCGCTGCCCAGTAAAGGTCTGTTTCTTATCATTGGTGGTGATAACATTTGTTTCATGTGGCTTTCAATTTCTGTGTTAAATTTTGAAATTAGAAAGGCTTTCAGCAAGTGACTCCTCTTAAAACTGAAACTATTTTTCCCTGCCCTCACATCAGCAGCAAGGAAGCCCTGGAAACACAAGCTAGGAATGTAGTTGGCATTTCCTCACCCAGGTAGTAGTGATTGGCAAGGTGCCAAAGAACTGCTTTCTTACTTTTAAGGCAATAAGGAAGAAGTCTTTACCTCCCGGGCCAGCCTCAGAGCTCCTGCTCACAGCAGTCTCAGGGAGGGGAGTGTTTTAAGTCTGAGCAGTTTGTCCTTAACGAAGGCCCTGCCCCAGCAGCAGAGGGTGGATGGCCCCTTACTGCTCCACCTGCCCCAGCGTGGTGCCGCCCAAATGCTCTCATCTTGTTGCCAGTTCCTGCGTGCCACCAGCCCATCCCCGGGGCAGTCCCTTTTCCGTACGTGATGGTTATATATGGCCATGTGTTGGGATATTCCCTCTTGCAAGGACTTTCCCAACATGTTTAATTAGGGCAGGCCTTTCCCAGGACCAGCCCATGTCATGTGATCTCATTATCGCACACCACCTTGTACCGGGTACCTGGGATCCAGAGCCAGCTGGTGAGGGAACTCTCTGGGGCCCTGTGCCTCTGCTAAGTACAAACAAAAGAAAGGGCACAGAGCTGAGTATGCAGTTCATTGAGATTCGGGGGTTCAGTTGTATTTGTTTTTAAAGCCTAGTTTCTGAGGACAGAGAAGGTAAAAAGATATATTCTTTAAGCTTCCCTTTCCATAATGGCACTCAAAGGGCTGATTTTCTTGCTAGTTGCTAAGGTACTCTCTGCAGTCCATAGGGTTCACACAGACCTATCACAGCGTTCTCCAGTGACAGCTGGCTTGCAGACACAACGGCCCGAGTCACAGGGCCCCGCGATGCCAGCTGGATCACAGTCACACTTGGAGTCTCTGGGAAAGAAGAAAAAGAAAATTAGGGATATATTTCCAAATACTTCACAACTATGCACATAAGGGCCATCTGCTCACAAGCAAACGTCACTGTGCTGGGCAAGTTCTTCCATGAGACTTCCAGCAATCGTGTCCATGTGGCTCTCTCACAGCCTTACAGACTCTGTTGTCTGTGCCAGGTGCTGCCCAGAATGTGGGTGGCTGGCAGCAGCCCAACCATGAACGGTATGCTACGAACCCCTAACATGACCAAGTTTATCACTGAACTGCTTACTTTACTTTGGTTGACTATTTGATTCACTGACATTTTAAAACTTTTTTTTTTTTTTTTTTGAGATAGAACCTCAAGCTGTTGCCCTGGGTAGAGTGCCATGGCATCACAGCTCACAGCAACCTCCACTCGTGGACTCATGCGATTCTCCTGCCTCCGCCTTCCAAGTAGCTGGGACTACAGGCGCCCGCCACAACGCCCGGCTATTTTTTGGTTGCAGCCATCATTGTTGTTTGGAGGGCCCAGGCTGGATTTGAACCCGCCAGCTCAGGAGTATGTGGCTGGCGCCTTAGCCGCTTGAGCCACAGGCGTTGAGCCTAAAACAGTTTATATTTGTTTCTCTATTTAATTTAATGATGTCTGCTTTTATCATGATTGATTCCATTTACTTGCTATTTTAGTCCATTCAATTCTTTGTATTGGTAATAACAATACTGAGCTAGAACTCATTTCAGCTGGGTGCGGTGGCTCACACCTTAATCCTAGCACTCTGGGAAGCTGAGGTGAGAGGATCACTTGAGCTCAGGATTTCGGGGTATCAGCACTTTCATTTAATTCTTGCACAATCTTCCCTGTCTCTGTCACTCTTTTTGCACACAAACGTGTCTACCTCATGGTTCTAAACCCAGGTGTGTCATCTTTTCCCTCATCTGTTCCTCCTCTGCTTGCCCTATGACCCACCCAAATCCTGCGCAAACCTGGAGCACCCTTGACAGACACCAGGTTCAGTCAGGCTTATGGCCTTTCCCACTCCTCCTCCTTCAACCGCAGCCTCCTTCCTCTCTTAGCTCCTCCCCATTACTGATGGGGACTGTTCAACAGACATGCATTCCTCATCTACTGGGTTCCCAGAACTGGGGATAGATACTGAGAAAAACCAGGCACAACCCCATTCCCTAGGAATCTCCAGGCAGGGCAGGAAGGCATGAGCCCCCACAGCTGCGCTGGGGCCCCCTGGACGGGGGAGAGGTGGACACGAGATCTTGAGTAAAACAAGAGTCAAAATGTGGAGGGGAGGGGGCTGATGAGTGGAGGTCTTCGGAGAGACAAGGGATGCCCAGAAAGATCTGCAGGCTCAGGGAAGGCAGTGTTTAAGGCTAGGACCAAGGCCACACGCTGGGCTCTTTGCAGAGGAAAGGAAGGCTGGTACGGCTGCAGAGAGCGAGACGCAGAGGGGCAAGATGCCTAGTGAGAGCTGGACAAGGGCAGGAGGAGGACCTTGTGGCCACACAGGCCTTGGTCACTTTGTACTTCACTCTGAGTGGGAAGGGAGCTAAGAGGGGGTAGGCAGCAGGTTTTAAACTTCAGATTTTAAAAGGGCTGCAAAGGCAGTGTGGGCCAGGGGAGGGTCTCTGAGGATGATCTAAAAGAATCATAAAAAGAGAATAATCTCTGCAATGTCCCAGTGGGACCAAGACAGCCAGCACAGTGCAGGTATGGCTAGAGGGTGGTTGCCGCCAGGGCCAGGGCTGGCAGAGTGAAGGGGAGCACTTCCTCTGTGGGTGATCCTCCCGCAGATGTTTCATGCCAACCTCTTTTCCCTCTAGCCATCCCAACACCCTGCCAGCTCTGCATCTCCACGGGCCAGTTTTGTGACTTATATACTCCATCTTCTTCCACAAAGGAATTTGAGGAGGGACAGAGAATATTGCAAACTAGAGGGGACAAACATCACGCAGGACAGTTCTACACCAAACTCACTGGTCCCACGTTAGAATTTGAAGGACTCTTTATCTCCATCCCAGTTCATCTGGGAAGCTACTATTATGGTGAAGAGCAGGGGTTCTGGACCCTCCCCCGTAACATCAGGGAGCTTAACCTCTGTGGTTTAAGTTTCTTATCTTTAAAATGAGTATAGTGATAACCCCAACCTCTTAGGGTTGTCCTGAGGATTAAATTAAATAGCCCACATAAGTACTCAGAACAGTGTATGGCACAAATAGGTGCTCTGTAAGCAAAAGCGGCTGCCATTAACACTGTTGTCATTATGTGAGTTGGTGACAGCAACAGTGGGGTCCAGATGCTCACAGTGGTCTCTGGTCTTGGGTGCACCCAGCATCCGTGAGCGTGCGGAAGCCTGGCAGGCAGCGGTCACATCTGTCTCCCGTTACACCTGGCTTACAGCTGCACCGTCCAGAGTTGTCACATCGAGCACTAACAGAACCTGTAACACACAAGGCAGGGGAAAGAAAAGAAAAAAGGAAATATTTACTTTGTGTGGTAATAGGAAGCAACTGTCACCCTATGGGAGCTCGGTAGACACTAAGTCATAACTACCAGCACCTGCCTTTCACAATTATCTCCCATCACCCGATGTTCTTCCACACACTAGGGAAAGTTTGGCAACTGAGGATGTCTTCTCCAGCGGGAGGCAGATTTCCCGTAAGCACTTGTAAAAGCACTTTTCTTTGCGTATTTGCTCTGATTTTGACATTAGATAGCATCTACTTCAGTGCTTTTTTAAAAGACCATCAAAGCTTTGAGATCTCAAGAGGAACGGAAATTTGTGAGTGGGCATATCAGTCTTCTAGAAGAGAGCGTGGATCAGAAAGCGAGGAACATTCTCCCTCATACCTGGCAGACCAAAGACACCTTTGAAGGGTCAATGCTTATATGGTAGGATTTTTAGAAGCATAAAAAGGCACATTAACCAAAAAGACATACCTGCCTGGAGTCCTGCCTATGGAGCATCAGCCAGTGGGGAATGAGGGCCTTGTGCACCTCATCTGATCGGCACCCCTCACCTCATCAGTGCCCCTCACCTCATCAGTGTACTCCCATGATCGGTGCCCCTCACCTGATCGGTGTCCCTCACCTGAACGGTGCCCCTCACCTGAATGGTGCCCCTCACCTGATCAGTGCACCTCCCATGATCAGTGTCCTCACCTGATCAGTACCCCTCACCTGATCGGTGCCCCTCACCTGATCAGTGTCCTCACCTGATTGATACCCCTCACCTGATCGGTGCCCCTCACCTGATTAGCGTACCAGAGTCTTACGCACCAGTTTTTTACAGACACCCTCTTATTTGTAAACAGGTCCTCTCAGGTCCTCTCAGATTGAATATTGATGAAAAACAGGAGTTGCTCAGGATAACAAAACATAACACTGTGAGATCCGATCACTTTTTCCCACCTGCCTCCGCAAACCCACTCTGGCCTCTGGCCTCTCCCACCTGGACCTGCCTCACACTCTCCTCCCTCCCTCTCTCCAGGCCCCTCCACATTCCATTCAGACTAGAGAAGAAGTCTCAGGACAGAGTCTATGGCCAAGAGCCTGAAGTGCTCTTTTCAAAATGTAATTCACATCATCTAGTCCTCTGGTGGCTCCCCACTCCAAGCAGACTAAAACGCAAACTTCATATCACGGCCCATGAGACCCTCCTCTTACCTCATCTCCCCCCCTCCTGTACTGGGTTCCAGAGACCTAGCTCCCCTCCCAGTTCCTGGAAATTGCTAAGCTGACAGAGAGGGGCAGAGAGAAGACAGAGATGGAGGCTGTCATCTAAGGGAGAGGATGGTCAGAGAGGAAGAAGTGTCAGGACACAGTCTATGGCCAAGCAGCGAGCAGAGGAAGCCGAAGGAGAGAAGTCTGGGGAGGGTTAGGGAGGAGGTCAGTGGGGGGCTTTCAGAGCTTAAAGCAAGAGCACATTTAGCAAGATGAGAAGCAAGAGAGGGTACTGGTGTTGGTGTTGAGAGAAGGCGGCTCACTGCCCCATAAATTGTCAGCAAAGTGAAGAAGGAAAATTCCTTTTTGAATTATGCTCTGATAAGTAACATTAAAGTAGAACAGGGCTGTCTGTAATGAATTTAAAAAACACACATAAATAAATTTCGATTTGAGGACCCAGAAACACATATTTTTTCCATCCAAATTAATGGTAATTACACTTTTAACTTCCAAAAACCCTCTCTGACATAGTTTCTCAGAAATGAATTATTCTTATAAGGTGAACAACACTATAATTTGCTTTTGGGTTTGACCCAAATAGCCAAAAGAGGTTATCCCAAAGAATGCTCTTCTGAGAGGTATTACCTGTCATCCTATGAAGAATAAGTATTCTGTGTTAAAGAGAGTGAGAAATGGTACATACTAAATTTTCCAGAGATTGACAACATACTTCATTCAGGAGGCATGAAGCTCATTTCATTTTTTAATGTTAATGTCTCTAAACATTATTTGACACTCCTATGG
>CAUYRH010043045.1:0-54566 GCA_963574655.1 Perodicticus potto | reverse complement strand
TCTGCGAAGAGTGAAAGTTTGATCTCTTCTGACCCTATGTGGATACCCTTGATCACCTTTTCTTCCCTAATTGCAATGGCTAAAACTTCCATTACAATGGGCAACCTTGCCTGGTTCCTGATCTAAGTGGAAATGATTTCAGTTTAATGCCATTCAATACGATATTGGCTGTGGGTTTGTGGTAGATGGCCTCTTTCAGTTTAAGAAATGTCCCTTCTATACCATTTTCTTTAAGTGTTCTGATCATGAAGGGATGCTGGATATTGTCAAAAGCTTTTTCTGCATCAATTGAGAGAATCATATGGTCCTTATTTTTTAATTTGTTCATGTGCTGAATTACATTTATGCCAATAAATTAAATGTTTTTTTTTTTTTATAAAAGTTACTTTCAGATTAAATAGTAATGTTAATGGCAGTGACACCATTGAAACCACATCAGCAAACCAAAGGAAAAAGAAAGTAAAGAAAGAAACTTGCTGTTTAACTGTCTAGGATGTTAGCAGATGTGTAAAATGTCAAATTCTCTTTCAAAGGTTCAACAACCAGTGTGAATCAATATGTGCTTCTCACTTGCATTCCTGCCAAACACTTTGACAATGTGAACACTTCTATTATCTCCAAGTTTCACAGAAATACTTAGTATTCCCCTTTAAATAAAATATTTTAAACATGTTACATTATCTATTCATTAAGCAAATCACTCAAGCATCCTTTGGTTGCCAGTCATCAAAGAGAGATTTTTCTAACTTTTTGGTGCTCACAGGAAAAAAAAATTTCAGGATGTACTGTGTAAGCCAAACAAGCAGAAACTTGCATTAAAAACAAAAGTACACTCTTAGGGAAGAGAGTGAGCTGGCTTGGAAAAGAACATCTGGACTGGGAGAAAGTGATTTTACATCTGTTCTCATCTTACTAATTGAGGGGAGGAAAATTCAATGCCAAGGGATTGGCTTTTCCCAAGAATCTGTGTAGTAATTCCTAGAATTGCGTTTCTTTCTATTTTCTTACTATATCTGGTTGTCTTGACTCTGTAGTTGTGATTTCAAGAGTGTAGAAATTTTTAAACTACAAATAAATGATATTATAATTATCAAAGATTCATTCAAGGGGGCAGAAATAACTGAGGAGCTGGTCAAATCTGTTTGTTTTTTTTGTTTTGTTTTGTTTGCCTGTGGTTATCAGCAGCACAAGTTGGCTTCTGCTTAAGAGTTATTTATTTCAAAATTTGTACCTGTTCATTAAGCCCCTGAATTCTGTCTCAGCCCTGTCTCTTAGTTTCCTGCTCTAACACTTGCAAGAGTAATTCATTTTACTCTGAACTTGTGACATGGTCCTAACTAGTGAAAAGACACCCTTACACCCTGTGAAGGATGACAGTGTAATGAGATGAACAGTACATAAAACTGAAAATAATGAAGTAGGGATGGAGGCAAGCCATGGTTTTGTGGGAAAACAGAAAAGAAGAACCTATCCTGAAATAGGTATATCTTGATTGTTTCTTTAAAAATGTGTCATTCATAGTCAACCTAGATTAGAACAAGTCCAGCTAGAATCTCTGTCTATAATAAACGATCTCTTCTTGGTGAATTGGTTTCCAGGCAGAATTTTTTGGTTCTCAGACTATAGATTTTTTTCTTACATTTGCTCCCTTCGTGGCTACTTATTTGTGTGAGAGTGTATTTCTTCATATTTTTCAAATCAAACATTGGATTCAGAGGCAAATACGAGATTCCCACTCTATTATTAAGCAAGGCCCTATTTGAAAATATGTTAAACATTGACACATCCCTCATCCATCTTCGTTCCCCCAAATATTTTTGATACATAAAATATTTGTCCTTAGCAATTTTTCAAAATATAAATGAGCCAAGCTCATACCTATAATCCCAGTACATTGGGAGTCTAAAGTGGGAGGATCATTTGAGGCTAGGAGTTCAAGACTAACCTGGGAAACACAGCAAACCCAGTCTCTACAAAAATTAAGAAAAATTATCCATGAATAGGTGATGACGGCCTGTAGCCTCAACTGATCCTGAGGCTGAGGCAGTAGAATTGCTGGAGTCTAGGAATCCAAGGCTGCAATGATCTGTTATGTGCCACTGTACTCCGGCCTGGGTGACAGAGTGTATTTAAAACGCATACACACACATACACACCCACCTCCCCACCCACACACATATATATATACAGCCCTCCCACACACATAAATGGTATCTCTCTTCACAAGCTCATTATTTAATACAAATTATTTTAATTTCTCATGTGACACTGACATATGATTGATGCTTTCAATAGTCACACTTCAGAAATTCAGAATTTCATAAGAGTTAAATTATATTTTTGTTTAATTTGAAATATGCCACTAGGTAAAACACTGATTAGTTACTTGTTAGAGGTATATTTCTACACATATATGAATTCTAATGTGGTTGTATCACCTTTCTGCATTGTAGATTTGTCTTTTTTTCATTTTTTTTTTAGATGGGAATTTTGAAAAATACTTATTGGCACAAAATACATATTATGAAATTTGTCATATAAAAAGTTTTAAGTGTACACTTTAATAGTATTATTTGCATTCACAACATTGTGCAGCCATCACCACTATTTCCAAAACTCTCCTAACAAGGTAAAGAGAATCTTTGTAACCATGAGCACAGTAACTCTTCATCCTCTTCTCCCCCAGAAACCAGATACTCTCTAATTTACTTTCAGGATACATGAATTTTCCTAAATATAATCTATAAATGGAATCATACAATGTTGGGACTTTCATGTCTGGCTTATTTTTCTTAGCATAATGTTTTCCAGGTCCACATGTGTTGCATTTATGAGCATTTCATTCTGTATTAAAGCTGTGTAATATTCCATTGCTGGTACATAGCAACTTTTGCTTATCCATTTAAGTCCTGTTGGATACCCAGGTTGTTTCCACCTTTTGGTTATGGTAAATAATTCTGCAATGGACGTTGTTGTAACAGTTAATGGTTTGAGTCCCTCTTTCTAAGTCTATTAGATACATTCCTAAGAGTAAAACTGTTAGTTCATATGGTAATTCTGGCTTTAGGTTTTTGGGAAACTGCCAAACTATTTTCTATAGCGGTCTGATCATTTTTTACTCTCAATGTCTGACAAGGCCAATTTCTCCAAATCCTTGCCAACATTTCTCTCCACCCCTGCTTTTTGTTGTATTTGTCACAGCCATCCCAGCAAAGATGCAAAGTCGTATCTCACTGGGATTTTGTGTGTAAAGATTCCCCGGAGAACGGTCTATCCAAAGCCTTTGTTTATTGTTTAATTGGAACATTTCCTTTTGGATTTGATTTCCAGGCATTCTTCATATATTCTGGATAGTAAACCCTTACCTGAAAACCAATTTGCAAATATTTTCCCCCATTATGTAGGTTTTCCTTTTCCTTTTTTTGGAAATTGTTCTTTGATTCACAAAAGCTGTAGTTTTTATTATGTACAGTTCATCTTTTCTTCTTTTATTGTTTGTGCTTTGAACATGATTCCATATCAAACTAAAGGTCATGAACAGTTATTTCCCCCCCCCAAGAGTTGGGGTTTCAGGTTTTATATTTAGGTAATTGATCCATTTGTGTTAATTTTTGAACATGGTATGAGGCAGGGATCCAACTTGCTATTCTTTTTTTTTGTGTGGGATCTAGTTGTCTCAGCACCAATTTTGAAAAGACAGTCCATTTTCTTCTGGTATAACGAAACATCACAGATTGGGTAATTTATAAACATTAGATGTTTTTGGCTCACAATTCTGGGTGATGGGAGGTCTGAGAGTATGGCATTAATATTTATTAAAGACATTTTGCTGCAGTATTCACAAGTGGGCACAGATGACAGAGAGATAGAATAGGGCCCAAACTTACCTTTTACCAGGAGACCATATCAAGGATCAATAACTCACTTCTGAGATGGCAGCACTCATCTTATTCAGGAGAGGAGCGCCCTCACGGCCTCATCACTCGTTAAAGTCCCAAAACTTAATACTGTCACAGTGGTAGTTAAATTTCTACATGAGTGTTGCCAAATAATCATTCCCCGTTTTGGAGAAAGTTACTTTTAATTTATCCACAGCTCCTTAAAGACATAAAAGTTAAACACGAGAATAGTACATTTAAGACGCTATTGAAAATTGTATCACTAACTTCCTGAATGAAGAAGTATTTATGCTTTATTATCTCCAGATTCAAATTAGTAATTATAATGGCTGTTTATTTAAAAGAGAAATTAGCATCATCGCTAGACTAAGATAATATTTTTATTCTAGATCTTCCAATATGTTATTTTAATGAGATTCAAATATTATTATTATATTATGATAAATGTAAAAATGTCATATTTATAAACCAAAAGGTTTAGTCCTTGTTTTATATTATTTTTTGGAATGTAAATTCTTTTTCTTTCACCTTAAACACCAAATGTATGGTCTAAAAGACTTTAAGGGCTATGTAGAGTTAAAATCAGATGGGCTTTCATGAGTTTTGTAAACATAAAAAGTATTTCTTTATTAAGTAGCTCCTTCATCTGCCAACTCCTCCTTCAAAAGTCTGCAATGTTTAATCTTATAATTATTTCTTTATTCTTTATGTTTGTGTAGGCCTAATTACCAGAAGACTTCTAAAAATAAAATTCAATTAATTTTGTGGGGAGATCCTTCTTTTAATATTCTTTTTAAAAATTTATTCATTAGCATCAGTTATTGGAAATTTGTCCAGGTACATGATGGAGTCCTGGGAGAAAAGTAAAGATGTGTTATTGACTGTTACTGTCTCGGTCAGAGTTTAGCCAGAAATAGGCATCTAATTATGTTAGATTTCTACTTTTTCATTTTTCTTGAAATAAAGCCACGCACACATATAGTCATATCCCCCTAGAGTTAAAATCGATAGTATGGAACCTTGGCATATTTCCTAAAAAAAGAAAAAGCCCATGTTTTTATACATGCAAATGTATTCATACATGCAAATTTATCCCTTAAAAATGTTTAGTATTCAAAACTTAATGCTACTATTATTATTAATAATAAATTACGTAAGTAATCTTGTCTATTCAAATAAAGCAAAGAGTTTGATCCAATAGAGTTTATGTGTGCCCAGTTGTGGATGTGCGGGTTCAGCCCTCCACAGAAGCAGAGAAGACATAAGTTCTTCATCTGAGAATCTCGGCAGAAGCAGCTCAACTCAACATCACATCTCTGCCTGATTCCAACATTTCCTTCAGAGACTGCAGCTTTGCTGAGCCTAGACAGGTGTCAAGTGCACGGTTCGCACTATCATTCTGCATTGAATGTACGTATTGGTATCAATTTTGAATTTAATATACACCTCTTTTTTTATTTCATATTAATATGAGGACACAAATGATTAAGTTACATTGTTTGTGTTTCCAAGGTAAAGTTCAAGTTGTTGTTGAGCCATTCTAATTTGAAATTAGAAACTTTTCTAATTTTTACGTCTAATTGATAATTTATTTCAACTTTCACTTTTGAATGATGGCTATGTGAACTAAGACAAATGTATTAGAACAAAACATGAAGTATTTACAAGGAAAATATCTTTGTATGTCATATGAAATCTGTGATTAATGTTGATAATAATTATAAGGGAATAATATCTACCAGAACAAATCTAATGATCTACGAGTTTCAGTAGATGTGTAGATGGTGATTCAATTAAGCTTCCTGTCTTTTACTTTTTTCAGTTTTGGTTAAAAGTAGTTAATCTTTGTGGATTTCGAATCACAGTTCTCAACCAATACATATTTAAATCTGTTATATTTCATGTATTGATCTGTTAAAACTTCTTATGACTCCTTTTCTATGGTACAATGTCACTGAAATTCGTTTCCCTCATCTAAAATAAAGGAATATTTTATGCCATGTATAAAGTGTATGGTTTTCTTAATCTTTCTTTCTGGATTGGGAGATATTTAAACTCCACCTGTAACTTCAATATAATGGGGTATTACAGTGCCCTTAGAAAGTGAGGCATAGTTAAATATCCTCTTCAGGAAGATGAACAAGATGTACTAAGTGGTAAAAATAAAGTACTACAGAATATGTGAGGTAGAAAAACATATGTCAGTGCTGTCTGGTGTGGAAGCCTCTTGCCACAAGGAGCTTCGCAGAGTATAAGATGTAGTAGTTCAATTCGAGATGTGCTGTCAGTGCAAAATACACCAAATTAGAAGATATTAGAAAAAAGTTAAATACCTTGTTAATATGCCTTATCTTGATTACTTGTTTAAATATAATATTTGAGATACATTAGATTAAATAAATCTATCATTAATATATTTGTACTAGTTTTATTTTACCTTTTTAAAGTGATTTAAATAATTAAGATCATACACTTGGCTTACAGATGTGTGCATATTATTTTCTATTGGGTGGCACTTAAATACAAAGTAAAAGTTGGTCCTAAATGCATGTATGTGTGTATATATGCAAGGAAATCTCAGTGAGAATATAAACCAGCTGGAGATTTAGAGGACTCAAGAAGCCAAAATAAAAGAATATCTTTTGCTCTAAATAAGTTATATTTGTACTCTTCAACTATCTTTGGTCCTATTTTATATTTCATTTTATTTTGTTTTATTTTATTTCATTATTGACTTTTTTTATTATTGTTTGGGGCTCATTGGGGGTATAAAGATTTAGGTTACATTGATTGCATTTGTTAGGTAAAGTCCCTCTTATAATTGTGTCCTGTCCCCAAGAGGTGTGCCATACACGGAACCCTCCACCCTTCTCCCTCCTCCCTTCTCCCCCCTCTCTTGTTCCTCTGCCCCCTACCTTGAATTTGCTTGAGTGACTTGGAGTCTTCTTTTTTTTTAATATTTGAGAGTCATGCCTGTAATCCCAGCACTTGGGAGGCTGAGGCAGGTGGAGTGCCTAAGCTTGTGGGTTTGAGACCAGCCTGAGTAGAGTAAGACCTCATCTGGAAAAATAGCTGGATGTTGTGGTGGACAACTGTAGTCCCAGCTACTAGGGTAGCCGAGGCAAGAGACTTACTTGAACCCAAGGGTTTGAGATTGCTGTGAGCTGTGATGCCATGGCACTCTGCCTAAGGGTGACAAAGTAAGACTCCATCTCAAATAAGTAAATAAATAAATAAAAATTTAAAAAATAAACATAAAAATATTTGGGAGACACAAGTTGTATTTTTATTGCATAACTGAATTGTGTAGTGGGTAGGTCTAGTCTTAATATAGCTGTAGCTGTCACCTGAATAGTGTACATTGTAACCAACAGGTAATTTTTCATTCCATTGCCACCTCCCAGCCTCCCCCTTCTGAGAGTCCAGTGTCCATTAAGTCCCTCTGTATGAACATGTTTACGCATTGATTAGCTGCCACTCATAAGTGAGCCAAGTGGTGTCTGAGTTCTTGTTCCTGGACAACTTCACTGAGAATAATTGCCTCCAATTCCATCCATATTGCTATGAAAGGCATTATTTCATCCTTTTTGATAGTGAGTAGTATTTCACGAATGTGTGTGTGTGCACTGTGTATCACAATTTATTTTATCCACTCATTGGTTGGTAGGCACTTAGGTTGATTCCATATTTGTGCAATCGTGAATTGTGCTATGAGGAACATACGAGTGCAGATGTCTTTTTATGTGATTTCCTTTTCTTTGGGTAGATCCCAGGGAATGCAATGCTAGATTGAATTTATTGAAGATGTACTTTGAGTTCCTTGAGGAATTTCCACAAGGAAATATCTCATTTTCACAAGGTGATATCTCATTGTGGTTATAATATGCACTCCCCTAACTATTTGAACATTGTTTTCATATTTTTGCTGATCGTTTGTTTCTCTTTTGAAAACTCTCATTCATGCCTTTTCCAAACTTTTTAACAAGGGTAGCTTTTGTCTTCAGGGAACACAAAAGTTCTTGTTGTCCCTTATTGAAGGGAAAGGAATGTGCCCCAAGCTCTGTGAAATCTTGAGTGTGGTAGGCGCTGTGTTAGAGGAGGGGCTGCTGCTCTCAGGAACATTGGCTGAATCTCCCCTGTGGAAACCTCACCAGTCCCAAGAAGAAACCACCATAGCTGATCTGTCAGCAAGGGGCAGAGGAGAAGGTGAAAGCCCTAAATCTAGTTTCCTTTGTTCTAAGGGTCCTTATTTTAAATATGTGCGGGTGGATGGATGGATGGATTGGTGGATAGTAATGTTGCAGGAAGACAAGGCCCAACAGAGAGAAAGAGCACCCAAACACCACATTTATAAGAGGAATGGCTTTATTCACCGGCCAGCAGGTTACCGCATAGAAGAATTCCAGCTGGCTGTGCTCCCCCTCTGGCTTGGTCTTTCCCTTTTTATCCACAGTCAAAAAGTTCCAACCCATAGGTACCTTTCTCATTGGCCAGTTTGAATAAAGCCGGAAATGCTATTCCAACCCTGGCAGCACTAGAAGATTTCACAGAACTTGGAAATTTCCAAGTTCCAGGAAATTAAGTTTACAAATTCCTAAGAGCTGAGTCACCATGGAGAGGCCCCTGCAAGTGTCTCCTTGTGGTCTCCTTGAGAAGACCGGTTCTCCTAGACCTCACCCTTCTCGGGTGAGGAAGATAAATAGAATGATACTATAGCAAAGAAAAATAAAAGGAGTAGGAGGGAAAGAAGGAAAACAGAAAGGAAGAAAGGAAGGAGGGAGGAAAGAAGCAGGCAGGTACAATCTTCTATTCTAGCATAAGAACATTAGGACTTGCCCTCTCATTTTATCTCCAAAAATAAAGAATACAAACACGTACAAAATCACCAAGAATCAGTATAAAGAAGTGCCATTGTTCGTATTACCAAACTTTGCTCATTGGTTTCAGTAATTAATTTATTTTCATATCTTGATTCTTTTCCCCAGAAGGCCCAATATTCCTTTCCCCAAACCAGTGGCTGAGCTTCTGCTCAGCTTAGTTTATGGTCAGTACTTGGTCTCTGACTGTTCTCAGGAAAGAAGTTCTATCCAGATACGGTGTCTCTGCGCACGCCTCTCTTCTTGGTGACCAGTTTTTACTGCATTTTCACTCACCATAAACATCATCCTTACACTGCTCCCTACCTCTTTTTTCACTGATAACACTATAATTATGCACAATTATAAAGTACGTGTGATATTTTATATCATACATGATCTGCGTAATGATCAAATTAGGGTAATCAAGATACCTACCATCTTAAACATTTGTTATTTCTTTGGGATGAAAACATTTCAAAGCTTCTCTTCTAGCTCTTTTGAAATATACAATACACAATAAATCATTGTTCACTATAGCCAGCTTAATATAGAAAATGAGAATTTATTCCTTCTAATTGTATTCCTGCACCCATTAACTATCCTCTCTTTATCTCTCTCTCCAACTATCCTTCCCCATCTCTGTTAACCACCATCTCTACCTTCATGAGATCACCTTATGTGGCTTCCACATATGAGTGAGAACGTGTGATAGGTGTTTGACTTGCTGTGCCTGGCTTATTTCATCTACAATAATGTCTTTCAGGATCATCTGTGTTGTTGCAAATGACAGAATCTTATTCTTTTACATGGATGAATACCATTCCATTGAGTATATGTACCCTACTTTCTTCATCCATTTATCTGATGATGGACACTTAAATTAATTGTGTATATTCATTGTCAATAATATTTCAATAAATATGGGATTGCAGATATATCTATGACATATTGATTTCCCAGCAGTAGGATTGCTGAACCATATGGTATTTCTATTTTCAGGTTGTTTGAAGGATTTCTGTATTGTTTTTCATAAAGGCTGTATGAGAATTCCATTTTCTCTATATCCTCGCCAGCATCTGTTATTTTTTTTTAATAATAGTTATTTTAACTGGGTAAGATAACAATAATAATAATAATTCTTTCTGCTTCTGATATGGACTTCTTTGATCATTAATGATGTTGAATATTTTTTATATACCTTTGGCCATTTTTATGTCTTTTTTGGGGAAATGTCCACTCAATTTTTTATATACTAATTTTTTTCCTATTGAGTTGTTTAGGATTTTTGTATCTTCTGACTATAAATTTCTTTTTGGATACATAATTTGCAGTTATTTTCCTCCATTCTGTAGGTTGTCTCTTCACTCTATTAATTGTTTCCTTCGCTGTGCAGAAGACTTTTACCATGATATAATCCCATCTCTTTATTTTTGCTGTGCATTTGAGGTCCTAATAAAAAAAAATCTTTGCGAAGAACAATGTTTTAAAGTGTTTATTGAACGTTTTCATTTAATGGCTTCATAGTGATAGGTTTCAGATCTATCTTGAGAGGGAATGATCTAGTTTTATTCTTTGCATATGAATATCCAGTTTGCAGCTCTGGCTCCGCCCCTGCCATCCTTCTGCTGTCCGAATCTCCATGCACTCTGCACATCCCTTCCAGAATCTCCATACACTCTGCACATCCCTTCCAGAATCTCCATGCACTCTGCACATTCCTTCCAGAATCTCCATACACTCTGCACATTCCTTCCAGAATCGCCATGCACTCTGCACATTCCTTCCAGAATCGCCATGCACTCTGCACATTCTTTCCAGAATCTCCATGCACTCTGCACATCCCTTCCAGATGCCCTCTGCTACCTACAGAAGACAGCACTACTTTTACAGAAAACACAAAACTGTTTTAACTAATTATTTTTTAGAAACGTTGTAGAAACGAATATTTGGCTTTAAAAATGTAGCATTATGTAGGTTTTACTATGTGCTTGACAATGTGTCATTAGAATCAGCTATTTGCTTTATTTATTTATTTAATTTACAAATAGCTACTTCCTAGTAGTGTATTTTCAAAATATTGAAATAGTATAAAACGTTCCCCAAAACCACTTTTGGCCACAATTTCTATTTTTCATTAGGGTTAACACTACAACTGTGTGCAGTGTGGTGGATTATCAGTGTAATTTATTACATTATTAAAAAATTATGCCATCTTAATAAATTGTTAATTTTACCCTCTTTATTTAGCTTGTGATAGCCCATTTGAACTCTCTTAAACCAGTAAAACTATAGTTAAACATTTGAAATGAAGCAAATTGGACAATATACCTGATTGAAATGCCGGAGCCTTTTACATACTATTTTATCGATTTTTGAAATTACCCTCTTTTAGCATCTATTCATGAAATTTCTTTGCTTATGTTGATCAATATTTTCCCTCTAAAAGATTACATTTTTTTCTGAGAGGGAATGAAAAGTAAATTCTTTGTTATGTGAAAACAATTCAAACATGAGATTTCCTATAAATAGTGTTTAAGTTTATAATATTTATACCAAATATTTACAATAAAATATTTATTCAGCAGTCACAAAATATATCTTTATTATATATTCACTTCATTTCTAAATACTTTGTTCTAGTTTGAGAAAATATTATATTAATCTAAAAGAATGTAATATTTTAATAATGCCCGTTAGCAGTCATACATTATATACAAATGTTGTATCAGTGCTTTCTTATTGGTAAAGTCGTGTGAATTGCAGCTTCACAGAACTGTATACACACATTTAAGCTGTTTCCACAAATAAATATCACTTTATTATATACAAAATGAGTTTGTTAAAAGCTATTTTCAAAGTTATCTGAACGTGACATGGAAATGGAATATACATCTTTAAGGACACAAATTACAAGCATTGCTATATCTAAAATAATTGAAATCAACCTACTTCTTTTAAATGTTACAAACATGTAGTTATCAGTAGCTAAATTTACTTCCCCAAAAGCTTTACTTTTTATTGGTTTGGTCAACTTAGACATCTAATTCTACAATCATACCTGAAATAGCTAGTTAATTATTGAAAAGAAATGATTGTGAAGCAAGATAAAGAGTTTAATTGACATGACCATTGTTTAAGTGAGTTTCAGCCAAAACAGATGAACCACTGTGGAAATACACAATGTCTCAAATTATTTACTGTTGATACGGACACTAGCCTCATTAAAGGCAGCCAGCAGCTCTGTAGGGCTTGACTGCACGCTGACTCAGGCATGGCCACTGGGGCTCTTCTAAAGATGCTCTTATTCAGGAGCTACTTGACTTTTCGAGATGACATAATCACATGCATCAATTATTCTCATAGTCACAAAAGATTTTACCAAAAGGATTGCGCTTGTTAAGTGAACTAAGTGATAAAGTGAATTAAAGAACTACTAAATGCATTTTAACAAAAAAAAAAACTCTAAAAATGAGTGATTAAAAAATAAAATGTTAAGAGAAAATGATCTACAAAGAACAGATATATTTTAATAGTATAGTGTACTATTGAAAAAAAGTAATTTTGTAAGAGTATTTGAGGTATGCACTCCGTGAACATTGTAAGTATTGTATAATATAAATATACATTTTGTGCCCATGTACAATGTAAAGTGCTATTCAAACACATTGGAAAAAATATAAATATTCTGGAGATATACAAACATCAAGTTCAAGTTTGAAGATAATACAGATAGTGGAATATAGTGTAGGTAACTTATTACATTAGAGTACTTTTAGTTAATGGTAAAAATACTTAAGCAAAAATTGAATAATGTAATCAATTTTGTTCACATTTGGCTCATCAAAGACCAAATCACTGGATTTTCAATTATTCTATTCAGAGGTTTTATGCTTGCTCTGCAATTTTTATAGAATTATCATATTACTTGAATGATAATTATAATTATTATGACATTATAATGTCATACATTAGTATACATTAAACAACGTATATTATTTTCTGAAAGAAAATAATTTGAAATGAATAATTAGCTTCAGCTCAGTCACAAATTTTCTGCATTCTTCTATATTAACAAAGCACATTTGCTTAAGATTAATAGGAAAACTGTAAAATATCCCTCTGAATCTCTAAGATTCATGGAAAATTTTAACTTCTCTATTTTAACTGAAATTGTTCTCATTTATAGTAAAAAAAAGTTTAAATTTTCTACAATCATAATATAAAAGACTATTCAGATATATGACCTCTCTTTTAATGTCATTATATAATAGACAGTTGACTATTTCTGCCCAAGGGATTTTGTTGCTATTTCAACAATTCTCCACTTTAATGGAGATCTTGTTCTTCAAAAAAGAAAATTTAGTGTTGCATGCACCCACACATTCTATTTATGAACATTTATATTTGATTTCATAAATGACATTTACTTAAAGAAGCACAGACTTCTTTTGAGATATTTCTACAATGCTTACAAACATTTAACTGATGAGCAAATAGTAACATTCTCCAAACCAGATGGTCCTCCTACTTCTTATTTCTAAAAGTTCATAGTGGGGTGCATTTTTCCCATTCTTTGTCATCACTAAATACACCCACAGTCCATTTAAACAGAACTCTAATTTAACATTTAATCTTTATAAACACAGAATTATTATGTTGCCTCAGTTTTCTCTGATTTGCAAAATTGTTGATATTTAAATTTATAAGTAGGCAGTCATTTACTTTTTAATAAAAATAATCTCATTTGTCAAAGGAAATATTGCAGTTTGTACAAATTTGATCTCACATTTTATTAGTGTTTATGTATCTTTGGTTGAAAATGAAATACAATATAACAAAATATCATAAGTATATATGTTATGCTTGTGAAATCAGATGAAATATAAAAAAGTTAAACTAAAAATAAATGTCAATATAAATATTCAGTTAAGTGACATCATTTAAATGAAAGATTCTTTTTAGTAAAGTATCACAAGAATGGAAAAGTCAGTATCTAGTGTACTCAATACTGATATGAAGCCAGTAAGTGATCTGATACACACCCACATAAGAGAAAAACTCAATTCAATACTAGTTGGGGGAGGGGGGACGATGAAAGATCCAGAAGGAGGGAGGGGGTTTGGTGTCCTCCCACCTAATGGGCACAACACAAGGGTATAGGGCACACCTAGTGGGTGTGGGATGCAACTACAAGAGGGACTCTACCAAACAAGTACAAACATTGTAACTTAGTTGTTTGAATACTCACATTAATCTGAAATAAAATAAAATTTAAAAAATGAAAGAAGAAAACTTTATAGCTACTCTATCTCTTAAATTTAATGTCTGTTCGGAGATATTTCATTATGGCTCTTTATTTTTAATAGACACAGTAATTGTGCATGTTTAAGGGGTGTAGTGTGAAGTTTCAATACATGTCTACATTGTATAATGCTCAAATCAGGGTATTTAGTACATCCATGCCCTCGAACATTTAGAACATTTATTAAGTCTTTATGATAGGAACATTCATAATTCTCTCTTCTATTTATCTTGAACTATACATTGTAACTTTTGTTACTCTATTACACAACAGAAGAACAGAACTTACATCTTTGCCATTCCTCTGTAGAGAAAGTCCCTCCTGGTTGTTGGCTGATCCTTATGAGTGAGAAGTGTAAGAGGCAGGGTCTTTGTTCCATTTTTTATGCAGCCTTTCTGAGTCTTTGTGCTCCATTGGGCCTCTGCTGCTCCCCAGATAGACTCCACCACTCTCCATTTCTTTAGTCAAAACATGGTTATTTATTCACTGTTTTGGTAATTTTTATGTGTGTAGGGGCTACACGTTTCGGCACCTGCAGCTATCTTGCTAATGCTATTCTTGATTATTGCTTTTTTGTACTCAATAACTTCTAATGTTTAACTATAGAAAAATACTGAAATTTACATTTTATTCATTTAAAGTGTATTAAACAATCTTGAATAAATGAAATGTAATTGCAGCATATTTTTGAAGGGACATTTAGATTTCTTTTTCTACTTTTTATTATTATGGTATATTTAATTGCAAAACATAAATTAAGCATTTTAGCGTTTGAATAGAAATTACTTTTTCTTTTTCTAAAGAATGATCTAAATGTAGAGACACTTTAGGGTGGAGTATTTTTACTCCATCCCTAAACCCTAATTGTATCAAACACAAGCAATATTACAGCTATGTAATTATTATGGTCATGTCATCATCTAGACATTAGAGGGTGTGCCTGTGTCCAGCTTCTTATTACTGACTCTACCAACTCTTAAATCACAAGTCTCTAACATTCCTCATTCTTCTTAATTTACTTTATTTTTCCTTTGTCTTATGTGCTTTCTAAAGTTTTACACATTTGTAATAAAAATAGAATATCAACTCTGAAAGTACAGTTGAAGAATTTTTTGTAAAATTCTGAACAAAGGAAATGTAAATTTCCTTTTATTATTTTTTTTATAGTCATTACATTCCGGGAGAACTCAATATATGAAACACATACAAAGAAATGGTAGGCTATATATATTTTTTTAAATTTTAAAATAACTCTTTATTTTTAACACAATTTTTAGAAATCATAACTGCTACATTCAGATGAGTAAGACTTAGGCTAAAAGTAATTCTATCACCTTATTTAGCGTTCTATAGGCTTGTCTATCATTCTCATGGTCACCTGTTTAGACCAGAGGGGTCCAACCCATACCCGCGGGCTGCGTATGGCCTGGGATAGCTCTGAATGCAGCCCAGCACAAAACAGTAAACTTACTTAAAACATTATGAGATGTTTTTTTTGTGTGTGTGGAATTCAATTGTGTAGTTTTCGAACACGAACTTTGTAGATGACAACGTTATGTCCCAATGTCCTGTAAAATATATGTATCTATGCTCTCACTATTTGTAAACATTTGCAGCTTCGGTTAAAATTATGGAGCGCTTCACCAATTTGCGTGTCATCCTTGCACAGGGGCCTTGCTAATCTTCCCTGTATCGTTCCAATTTTAGTATATGTGCCACAATGGTGGGCTACATTTAAATCAGAATTATATTCGACAGTCACATACTTATAAACAGATTTTTTTTAACCTAATTGAATTCCAGAGAAACATCTGAAAACTGTGGCCAGTGAAGGGTCGTGTTCAATGTGGATGACTTTCCTGAACGCTGCAGAATGTCTTATTTCACTGGTCTCTGCCCAGCAGGTACAAGCGGCATTTGTCCATCAGCCATAAGGACCGACAGCTATCTGAATGCTCAAACACGGGTCAATGTGGTGTTACTCCTATTTTGTTTTACTATGTGGAAAGAAAAGCTGCTTTTTCTTTACAACAGAAAGAAATCATGTAATGAAAGGAATTTTAAAGTTTGGTGGTAAGAAGCAGAGTGTATTGTCATGCAATGAGCGCTATTTAACTTGTAAAGGAAAGTTAAAGGAAAAGTTATCCATGCTGAAAGAATGCATGAAACTGCGATAAGTTCAAAGCGAGTTGAAAAATATGATCACTCACTGTACTCTGTAATAGAGGACAACACAAAATATCAATATTAGGTCACAATCTTTGCAATTATACAAACTGCTCAGCATGCCTAGCACAGGCTTAAAGAATACAGCTACTGGGTTTACCCACCTCTGAACTTCTTCCAAGTGTTTGCAACTGACACGGAACAGAATGAGGAAGAAAAGCTGAGGATGTTCATGAGAGTAATGGCAAGGTTCAGACTGGAGTTTGTGCTGGATAGAAAGTAACAAAGAAGAGGTTGAGGGAAAGCAAAAGAGAGAGATTCAGAGTTTGAAAATGTCAGTGATGTTGAAAATCAGGAGTAAAAGTAGAAATGTCATAGAATAGTTGAAAGGTCTGTAGCAAGTTGTTATAGAGGAAGGACCCTGGAGTTTATGATTCTAGAGAATCAAATAGTCTTTGGAGGCAAAGTCTTCGAATCTTAGAGCTATGACATTGTTCTGCACTGCATTTTTTCGTGTGTGTATATTTTGATTCTGTTTATTGACGTTCCTTCTTTTCACTAGAGGAGCTGTCTCTCCCATTTGTTGTTTCTAGAGGAACACTTGTGCTGGTGTTCCCTGGATTTTCTCACTATCCATCACCTGTGCTTCTTAGGTATCATTGAGAAAGAACCGCTGGACTGCAGCATTTTCTTTTTATATTCAAGAAGTAAACTGGCAGAATATTTCATGGCTGAAGCTAAGGGGGTGAGGAAAACCATTTTAACATATGACACTACAGCATTTTATTGCTTTCTAAACAGAAAGCTCAAATACTGGCCGATTTAGTGGAGAGGGAAAAAAGCCAGCAAAGCACACTTATTGGTGTATATACACCATGATACAAATGATCAGCTATGATATAGTTTCCCGACCCATTTCCTTGGGCTGGAAAATACTTGAGTAATGTAATTCTACTTGACTGAAGCCTGCATAATAATCTTCAAAAACCCTGACAACTTTCTCTGACACTGTGCTAAAAGAATCCAAAACAGAACAAACAAATAAACAAACTACAATCCTTGGCAGATGTGAATAGCAGCACTTCCGTGGATGAGCTCACCCACCAAATCTGACATGTTGAGTCATCACCCTCCAGGATACAACACCTCAAACCCAGTCTTTCTTTCTTGTTTCCATCTTTTAAAATCTTTTGTTATCTATGTATTACGAGAGGAGCTTAAAAGAGGGGTAGCAACAGAAGATCAGGTATACTGTGATCCACTAAAAATATTTTGTCTGTGTAGCAGGAGTGTGGCTTCCAAGTTTTCTGCTGGCATCGATGCTGGTCTCTTACCAGGGGGAGGTTGTGGCTCAGGACCAAAGCATATCTCTACCATCTGTTCCAGTTGGCAAGCTCATGTCAGCTGCCAATTGCAATTCTCAGTTCAGCCCCATAGGTCTTGTACTTCCGTTCAGATTATTATAACATTTTATAGTTTTCAGTGTTATAAGATTTGGTGTTTATGAATCTTCTTAGGTGTTTAAAAAAATGGTAGAAATGTAGCATATTTGAAATAAAAATTTACAGGTAGCAAGATTTCATTTAAAATGTCATGTTTCCTCTTAGCTTTATTTTTCAATGTGGATTTTAACATTTTTATAAAAAAAATTGTTCTATAATTTATTTTTTTCCTAATGATTTAAAATTAAAAATATTCTTTCTACCTCAAGAACTGGTAAGTATGTATCATTCATTCATCTTGGGGTTTTTTGTTCCTTTAAATTTTTATTATTTTTTTATTGTTTTTAGGATTTATTTTTAAACTATACTATTTAAGATAGACATATCAAATATTCTTGACGAAAATGATATTTCTCAACTTATTGGCTGTTTAACCTTGGGCATGATAAGTTAAACTTTTTAAAGTCTATTTATTAAGAATTAGAAGAAAATAGTAACCACTGAGCCTTCCCAACTCTGATAAATACAGTTCAATTTTAAAATTATTTTACTACATCTGTTATAGAGTTAAAAATCTCATCTGTTGGAATTTCTTGCCTGATTTTTGCCTCTACTAGAATACACCGACTTGAGAGCTTGTTCTGTATCCACTTTATGACATTCTCTTGGTTCTACCCAGAGCGTAAGTATTAGAATTCCCCAAAGTCTTCTCTTCTTTTTGTTTCTTTTCTCCCTTTGATTATGCCCCCGAGTAATCTTAACTGGTTTTACAGGTTGAATTTACAATGATTTCCAATTCCACTTCTCACCTAGAGGTTCTCATAAGCATCAGAGCCTGAATATGTCCCAAATTGAAATAGTCTAATTCAAACAAACCTGTTGTTCTTGACCTTCTTTTTGAGAAGGCACCATTACTGAGATAGACACCAACTTGGGAGGAGTCATCCTGTAGGCCTTGCCTCCCCAGGTATCCAATTAGTTATGTAATCATTTTACTTTTATGTCTACAATATTATTGGATCCATTCTCGTCACTTCTGTTTTTAGGACCATTTCACCGAGTGTATTGAAACAGCACATACTCACCGGTCTCCAAGGCTCCAGATGCAGCTGTGGCATTTCTTCTCCACAAGGTCAAGATTCTGAAAACAAAACATTGGACGTGCTACCATGCTGATTATACACCATTAAAATGGCTCCTCGGAATTGCTTTTGCACGGTGTTCTCTGAATTACACAAATGAGATAAAAAGTTACTGATAGAAAGTACTCTTTTTAATTCTCTTAGGCTGGGTTCACATATTATTGAATAATCATTAATGAAAAACTGAAAACGATCATAAAATGAAAAACTGACAAAATCAAAATATAAAACAGGAGAAAATGATATATATATTAATTAACATAGGTACCAATCAACTTAATATGACAATTGGAAGTCTTATGTCTAGACTGAAGATCAACCTCTAGAGGAATGTGTAATTTTTATATCAAAACATTAATAGATAACTACATTTTCCTTCAAAGCTAGATATGAAAACACAAAGGAATATTGTGATAGAATAATTGCTTTTTGTTCATTCTAATTCCCAGAATCTGTGCATACATTATATTACATGGAAAAAAATTAAGGTTGGAGATAGAATTTAAAAAATAAGCATTGATAGCAATTAGGTTGTGGTCTTGAAAAAACATTTTCCATCAAAGAACTAGAGAATCTTGGGTTAAAGATAAATTAAATTGCTGAATAGTATTCCATGATATGCATATACCACAGCTTGTTAATCCATTTCTGGATTGATGGGCATTTAGGTTATTTCCAAAATTTGGTGATTATAAATTGGACTGTGATAACCAGTGTATTGCAGATGTTCTTATGATATATATATTTTTTTCTTCTGGATAGACACTGAGTAATGAATGGGATTGCAGGATCAAATGGGAGGCCTAATTTGAGTTCTTTCAAAATTCTCCATACTTCCTTCCAGAAAGATTATATTAGTTTGCAGTCCCACCAGCAATGTAAAAGTGATCCCATCTCTCCACATGTCTCCCATGACATCTATTTACAAAGATTGAGACTTTCCATCTTTTTTATTAACTTGGATTGGGGTGGAACACATTCTTCTTAGTAAAACATCACAAGAATGGAGAAGCAAGAATCTAATGTACTCAATTCTAACACGAAAACAGTAGATGATCTAATACAAGGAGGGGATAGGGAAATGAGGGAGCCAGGAGAGGTGAGGAGGGAGAAGAATAAGGGTCCAGGTGTACGGCACACCTCTTGGGGGCTGGACACAGTTATAAGAGGGACTGTACCCAACAAATGCAATCAGTGTAACCTAACTCTGCGTACCCTGTAACCTCAATGTATCCCAAACAATAAAAGAAATGTGTTTTTTTGCCAAAGATATATATGTACAGCCAGAAAAACAAAATGATAAATTAAATTAAATTTGTTAAATATAAGCCAGGAGGAAAATAAGATAAGTGCTATGGTTTGTATGTTTTTTCCCTCCAAAATTCACATTGAAACTTAATTCCCTTCAAAATTCAGGGGGTGCCAATGTGGATAATATGAAGAGGTCAGTCATCAGAGAAGTGATTAGGCCACAAAGTCTTCATCCTTATTAATGGGATTAGGGTCTGTATAAACCAGGCTTCAGACAGCATTAGTCAAGCTTGTGGGCTTATCTCTTCTGCCTCTGCCCGGAGTAGATGCAATGGTAAGGTCCTCACCAGACCAGAGGCCAACACTCAGCTTTTGGACTTTCAGCTCCAGAACTGTGAGAAAAAATATCTTTTCTCTATAGATTATCCAGCCTGTGATATTCTGCTGTGTCAGCATAAAATAAACTAAGACAATGTACATTGAATATTTTGTCATATTTAATATGTAGATTCTCAAGGTGACATCAAAAATGAATTTGAAAAGACTCTTTACAAATTCAATAATGATAAAAATATTATTGATTAAAATATTTCAAAGTCATTTAAATCTATTCATTTATAATATACATATTCATTATAAAATGTATACAAATTAATTGATCAACTTTGGAGAAAGTGGGAAACTAATTTATTATTTTGAATACTGACAAATTAAAAGTCTGAATAAAATATTTATTGGGTCCTTATTATGGAAAACATACCACTGAGTAACTAAAATGTAACTTATATAAGAATTATTTATGATGAATTGAAAGGAAATACTGAATTCAATATTAAGTATAATCATTTTACAACTGTGATAAATTGAGAAATCTAGATATTGAACATCAAAAGCTACTAATTTCACAAAATATGATGACCTAATTGGTGGTGTTATGGAAGAACAAGACATGTTAATTTGGTCTGGAAAAATATCAACTTGGAATAGAGCAAATCTGTGCATCAACTAATTTATGGGGGTTGGGGAAAGAGTAGAAGAAAATATAAGGTGCAATAAAAAGTATTTTAGAATGGTAATCTCTACAGAAATTGAGGAAGACTGGTTCATGAAGCCAAGCACAAAACTTAAGAGTAAGCCCTTATTATGTATTTACAAATTGAATATCTGCAATCTAAAAATCTAAAATTCAAAATCTGAAACTTTTTGAGTATTGACATGATGCTCAAAGGAAAATTCTTATTTACGCATTTCAGATTTAGGATTTTTGGATTAAAAATGCTCAACCATTAAATGTGATACAAATGTTCCAAAATCCAAAAACAAATTGAAATCTGAAAAATTTTTTAAGCCTAAGAATTTTGGTTAAAGGAACAATTTGATTGGATAAAGTTGTCTCTGTAAATGAAATATTTAAAATAAATTATCTCTTCTTTTGTTTTAGTTTTTCTAGAGTGATAAATTACAAAACAGCCTAAAATTCTTCCCATTTGATAGACAATGTGACCCCGCAGATGCTTGCATGAAGAAGCTGTAACCCCCTGAATTTAATCTTGGCCATGAGACTTAATGTAATAAATGAAACATTACCTAGTATGACAAATGATGTAAAAATTTTTCCAAATTAGTCCTTGCATTCTTCTGTTCTTTGCAACCCCAGGACTGCTGTCTGAAGAAGCCTACATGCCAGATGCGTGAAGCAGAAATGAGCATGGCCAGTAGCTGTGTCCCTGGACATCAAGGAGCCTTCCACTTTTGATATAAGCAAGAGCAGCTATGCTAAACCGTCTACCTGCACTGAGCTAGCCTGGACAAGGAGAAAGACCCAGACAACATAATGATTAGAACCCCTAAGTTATTTTTGTTTAAAACCCGTTGATATTTCTTATACAGCTCAGGTAACCAGAACAAACGTTGGCCCCAGAAGAGGATAGACTGTTAGATAGCAAAAATGGTTACAAATCTGGTTGATAGTCGAACCATGGAGATGCAAATTATTTCACATATGCTTGAAACCCCTTAATTTGACTATCTTGTTCTAGGAGGACATACTCCAGAGAAGATCTGACTATAGATAGATGAGGAGGTGAATAGGTAGGTAGCTATAGCCACATAGCTAGATAGAGTTATAGACATCTATATAAAGAAAATAAGCAATTACTTTAATTTCACTAGAAATCCTTCTTTACAGGGTAAGAAATTTATACAAATAAAGTAAGGGTATGTATTTTTAAAAGCTGTTATTTTTTTTATTATTTAATAGCCAGAAACTCTGTTCAGGATCCCTGTACTCATTCCACCTGCTGGCAACTTTATCCAGCGGGAGTTCACAGCTTTGGTTCTGCAATAAGAATTGGCATCTTTGGAAGGGAACTACCTTGACAAAGCTTTCACTTCTTTCCTAGGAAATGAGAGGGTGGACCTGGTTACAGCCAATCACTTTGATACATGGATGCAAAGGTCCATTTGAGGACAAATCAGAAGGGAAATCTAGGTTTTAGCTCTTTGAGTAAACCAGGATGAACTTTCAATTGCACACTATTTATGGGTAGGAGTCTTAAAGTTTGTCTAATTCTGCATTCCTCACATTGTTGACAAGTGCAGCTCCTGAGAGCACTTTGCATTAAATGTTCTGTACATAATATTTTGTCTTATAGTGTGTCCTCAGGGACACCTTAATATAAGGACAGTTGGTTCCAGAAATGGTCTTAGAGAACAGATTCTAAAGTGGGATTTAGAGAATGAATCACTAGCTGGACAGCTGGCAATGAGGACACTATCGTGACTAATAGTTGTAATATGAATAACTTATTCCATTTCATACTGGAGTAATTGTTGCAATGTTTACCAGTGGAATACTGGAATTGAATTCTGATGAAGGATGTTCTGGCAGGTCCAGTATCTCTGAAACGTGAGAGGTGTGAAGGAAGAGTCGACTATTAAGGATGTGGAATTGGGTTTCTGTTCCCTATTCATTGGAAAGAATTAATGTAAGGATCAGTGTGATTAATCAACAATTCAAGAAAAAGTATAAAACCTAAAGGCCTCCTGGTAGCTTATAAGAAAACCATGTATCTTAAGAAAACCATAAGTTCCAGCCCCCAAAGAAGAAGGAGGTAAAAAGAAGCAGAGGTCCAGTTTCCTGACTTACTCATAAGGGCAGGACTGTTTCAGAAAAGGCAAATTATCTCCTGCACCAGCTTTTCTACACCATAGTCAGGGCCTGAATATAGAAAGGAGTGGGACCCTGGAATTTATGTTGAAAATATCTAGGTAGAGACCCTCAAAAGACTTACATTTGGAAGCATTCCTGAACACACAGGGGCTTCAGATGTGGCTTTAAAAGAAGAGAATGTTCTCTCCTCCACCTTTGAGAAATTGCACAAAGAAGCCATGAAGCGGTGACTTTATACAATGTTGTGCTTCCCTCAAGACCTAATCCCCACCTCCTCCTGGAAACTAAAGTAAAAAAAGGATTAAACCTCAATATAACCTCACTGGAGATGGGCTGAGCCTTCTAAGAAGGGAGGAGAGAGACTCCCAGTATACAACAAAGGAATTTCAGGTTTTGGATGATCCTCTGACCGGAGCTAGGAGAAGATGTGTGGTACTAGATTGTGAGAGTCCTGGGTCAAGGGGTGGGGGGTGAACATAAAGTTTTGCAATAAAAAGTGTATTGATGTAGGGTTTACTTCTTAGGCAAAAGACTCTGGGAGGTGGTGATAGCATATTGTGAGGACTGCCTTTGAAAGTTTAGGAAAATTGCTGAGCCACACTCAAAGGTGTAGAAGTGACAGATGGTGAAGGAAAGGATCCAAAAGGCTTCAAGAAGTAAAACCACATGAGTATATATAGAGCTGGACACTTCCTAGAGCCTCCTCTTATGTAGGAGGCCCACGTGTGGAAGACCCTGAAGAGCGAGTGTCAGCAATGCTGAGCTCCGTGGTGATTGTCAGACCCACAGGGCTCACATAGGGACACTGCAATGGAACTGAACTCACTGAAAACACCAAACAACCTCCCAAACAGAAGATCATTGAAAGTACTAAATTATCAGAAAGAAGATGGTCAAAATGGGGTGCAAATTCACAGTGAGGATGGCCAGTGGTCCCAACGTCCAGAGATGAATGGAGGTAGTTAAGGGAACATGCTCTTCCTGGAATAGAAAGCCAAAAAATCATTGCTTAGTTAATGAAGTCAAAAGAAATCAAATATAGGAACTTTCTAATTCCACTCTTTTAGTTATTTGAAGGATCATGATTGTTAGACCAGCTACTCCACTAAATAGTTACAATTCATTGTCCAGTTTCTCAACTTGAGCCAACTCCCAGACTCTCAACCCAATGATTAAAGGAAAGACTCTGATTTTGAGGAGAAGGACCATGGAAAAAGGCAGTGGAAGCACTCAGTAATGTTCCACCCCATCTTTCTCCAAAGAGCTTAAAGCCATTTACCCAGGTCACCCTTGGAGATAAGGCAGTGTTCACACTTATTGAGGATAATCAAGCCTTGATACCTGGGAGACCAGAGCACCACCATGACTCCCTGTGAGAGCTGTGCTGCAGAGAGAAAAGCTAATAAATGGAGTCCTGGCTAATCTGGCGAGATCTGGCCCACTACATCTATGGGTCCCACAGACATACTTAATGTTTAGTTCCCTAAGTTCCTAATGTATCGTACAATTGAAATCAGTGTACTTAGCAATAGGCAAAAGCATCATATTACTAGAGGGCCTTGGCTTTTAGGATTCAAACTGTTGTCTAGAAAGGGGCAAGGGAAAGTATCTAAAACTTTGTACCTCATCACTTCCAAATAAAAAGAACAAATCAAAAGCAATATTGCATCCCAGGGAGAATGGCAGAATTTAGCTTCACTCAAAAAAATTAAAGAATACAGCTCTAGGAGTCTTAGCTATAGTCCTATTTACTTTATTGTTATGGTCCTTATGTAAAACTGAGTGATAATGGCAGATAATAGTGCACTGCCATAAATAGAATAGCAGCCCCAGTTGTACCTGAAGGACCAAATGTGGTATTTTGATACATCAGAATAAATAAAGCCTGTAACATGTGTTAGCCTTTGATGTGATGAATTAGTTATTTTCCTTCCCTCTGAAGGAAGGATCAGAAGCCATTTGAATTTATAACAGACAAGAACACACATTGTCAGTCTTTCCTCAGGGCTCCACACTGTGCCCAGCTTTCCCTCTGAACATCTCTGAGAATACTGGCCGAGTACATGAATGACATTGTGCTATTCAAACCAATGAACACAAACGGGAAAGTCTGATGGACACGCACTTGCATTCTAGAAAGAAATGCTAAAGAAAATCAAGGGAGTGACACTCTAAGTGTCTGGTGAGCACATCTTGACATTCCTACCACTGAGAAAGTCATAGATGTTTTACAGGTCTTTTTGGGTTCAGGAGGTAGCATACTCTACACATGTGTGAAGTACTGCTTTAATCAATTTATTGGTTATACATAAAAGCCTGCCTATTTTTAATGCGTCCCCAGGAATCCCAAGGAGAGGATTCTGTAGCAGGTCCAGGCCATAGAGTCAACAACCTGAAAGACATCGCTGTGTCTGTGGTGGGAAAAGTGCTACATGACATTTATATTTTAGTCTCTAGTAAGACAATCTCATTTTAGACTCTTCTATTTCTAGAGTAAGGTCATAACACTTACATCAGACAGACACACCTTAAAAACAACACATCACATCATGCTATGCTCCTAGCCTTGGTAAAAATGGCTTAGCTAGGGTGGTGCCTGTGGCTCAGTGAGTAAGGTGCCAGCCCCATATACTGGAGGTGGCAGGTTCAAACCTGGCCCCAGCCAAAAACAAAAAAAACTGCAAAAAAAAAAAAAATGGCTTAGCTAACCAAGGGGTATCAAGTGACTGTATCTTGGGTTGATCATTCTGAACTATGATTACTTTGCCCACCACGTTAACTGAGTGGGAAGGTCAGTGGTACTTTGTTAAAATGGGAGAAGAAGATCCAGGTCATTGGGTGAAGACTAAGACAGCACAGAAGTCGTGCAATCAAGTCGTCCAAACCTTCTTCTCATCCCTCACTGATGTCACAACCCCTGGTTACTCCCGTAACCACAGCTGGAAGTCTCTTATGTGCAGCTGACACAGAAGAGAAAAGTGAATAGGTCTCACGTGTCTGAGATTCCTTATGACTTGGCTCAGTATGGTACCTTTTTCATAGACTCCTGATGAACCACAGCTCCACTCAGTGAGAAAAAAAAAATCCTCCCAAATGTAAGAAAGCTGGATGGTATTCCTGATCACCTTTTTCTGGGGTGTAGAAAAGAAGTGACCAGAGACAGAAGTATAAACTCACAGGAAGCAACAACTTATCCACCTGATTCATCAGGTGTTTGGAAGTTGAATGATTAGATATTGGAGAGAAAGAAGTCTGTGTGAGAGTCATCTGGATGGATTTATTGCAGTGGAGAAAAAGTATAAAGATCTCTCTGTCTTTTAAAGAGGTATGTGTTATAGATGAAATGAAACAAAGGAAGGAAAAAGTGACTCCGTCTCAATCAACCAGTATCTGCTGCTGTCCATCTGAAATCTGACTGACACCAAGACTCCTGGGCAAAGTGGTCGGTAGGGCAGTGATGGAGTCTGTGCATGATCCCACCACCTGATACTCGGAGGCTGATGTTTTTAGCAATAGGGACCAAAGAGGTGCATTTGGTATGGCGCCAACCCCCAATGAGAAATGAGGCTGGGTGGGAAGTTGAGAATATTGATATGCTTCTACTAGGAAAAGAAGTGTTTCCATGGGTTTATAACTTACAAAAAAAAAGAACACAACAGTATGGCTTTCTCTGTTACTCCTTTACCTTTTCTGCCAACTTGCCCAAATGACACATTATATGGCCTTAAAACTCAGGAGTGTCATTTGCACCATAGTCAGTTTTCCTTGGGCAATGTAACTAATCAATTAATAGAAGCAAAGAGATGCTGGCTGTTTTTTTTTTTTTTTTTTTTCAAGAAAAAATATTAAGCAGATATTTGATATTTGATTATTTTTAAATTTGATTTTTATTTTCTCAAATTTTGTTACCATGTTTCTAATTTGGGATTTAGTTGTATTTATTTAACTGTTTTCTATTTAATGGAAAATGGTTGCTTTCTTACATTTCTCTATGAAATATGTTTAATTGAAATGGTGAGGGCATTTTCATCTCATTCCAGAAAACCATTCAGTATTTCACCACAAAGCATTATATTTGACGGAGGTGTTTTTTATAGATTATTACAATCAGAGGAAGTTTCTTAAAATTTCAAGTTGCTGAACTGTTTATCATGAATGTCTACTATTTTTTGAACTACATGTGCTACATCTATTAAAATAATTATGCCATTTTTCTCCTTTAATCTGCTATTTGCTGAGTTGCATTCACTGATTTCCATGTGTTAGGTCAATCTTGTATTCTTGGAGTAGACCTAGAAATAAACTCGATTATGGAATACTATCTTTAATATATATATTTGGAATTTGATTTGATAATGTTGAGTGCATAGGAAAGATTAGTTTGAAATTGCCTTTTCTTGTAATTTTCTCATCTACTTGGTATTGCCTATTATTTAAATGTTTGATTGGATTCATAGTGAAGTCATCTGAGCCTAGGGTTTTATTGCAGAAAAAAAATTATTAATGAAGTCAATTAACTCAATGGATGTAAGGCTGTATTTAGATTTGTACTTCTTCTTTAGCCGGTTTTGGTAATGTGTTACAGTTATTTTAACTATATTCCTTAAATCTTTTTATATGATAATTTTTAAAGATGTATTTGAAATACAGGCGGTCCCCCACGGTACAGATGTTCTGACTTTTGGCAGTGTATACTTATGAATGGGTTCCCAAGGCTCCACATAAGGATAATTTATAGCTAATTATTAAACTCAAAATTCAGAAGCTGGTTTCTTCTATGCATTTAGACAAACCCATGCAGAGTGAGAATTTGTTAGCACTGCATCTTCATGGGAGAAGCTTGTCTGATTGGATGGCTCCTTATACACAGCATCACTTTCTTTTAAATTTTATATTTGATATTGTGAGTCTGTTTACACTTACGGCATTTTCCTCCAAAGTAAAAGTCCACTGCAAGTCCAGGTAAGCCTGCAGTGAACAAAAGGTGATTCCAACTTAAATAAAAGTAGAAATATGTGTTCAGAGATAGGAGAGATACCATCACTTATTGGGAAAACATTAGGCTTCAGTCACTTGGCTATTGGAACAATTATAATGGAACCCGTGAAAAGCAGTGCTCCAATAAACGCATCAATTATTACTAAGCAGCATAATGGGCTGATCATTGAAATGGAAAGGTTGTTATTGACTTGGTTAGAAGATCAAAATAAGCATAACATACCTATTAGCCCAGCATTGATGCTGCATTAGGTGAGTGTTAACACTGAATATTCTTTTTTGAAATTTCTCCTATCTTACCTAAATTTTTTATTTGAGTTTGTTTTTATATTATTTGTTTGGACTAACAGAAAGAGCATAATAGTTTTTGTAACTTATTATGACAGCATAGAAATATGACTGTAGTATTATTATTATTACTATATTAATACCAGATGTGAGCCATTATAGTTTTCTTGTTATTATTGCCTATCTGAACTGTTCATTGGGAGTCTATCTAAGTTACATACAATTTCGACCTGAAGATGTTCTCATCTTTATGGTCATGGTTATGGTTATCTCATCCATAACCTGGAACTGCTTGCATTAGTTTTATTATTTTTTTCATTTTCCTATCCACTTATAACCAAGAGTAGGAGAAAGTTTAAAGGGTTTTTCAAAAATTTTCATAGGTCACCAAACAATCATATTTTTATTAACTATTCAGATCATTTTTCACATTGAGGGTATACTATTGGAAGCTGCTAAAAGTACATTTATCCAAGTCTTTTCTGAAATTTCAATATTCATCAATTGTGAATGGAAAGAAAGAAATAAAAATGTTACTTTTCCTAATTATATCATCTAGGATTGGTAACTGATGGCCCTTCTATTCATAAATTAATTTAGATTATATGATACTAGAAGAATTTGTAAATTTTGTGTTTACTACATCAAAAATGTGTTTGAATTTGTGTCTGTGATGTATAGTGTATGTTTAAAATTTTATAATCTGACTTACATTTGTTTTTTTTTTCTTACTATCTTGAAGTTGATTTTTCTCAGCCACCATTTGTATTCAATTTATTCAATTTTATTGTTTTACTTACGTTTTCTATAATTTAATGTTGAAGAAAATCTTCTGTCTTTATCTATCTATATACAGGGTGGCCATGAAGTTCGTGTACAATTTAAGAACTTTATGACTACCTTCTATTTCCTAAAAAGTTAAAACTACTTGTATCATTGTATAAGTACTTTTGCCACTAGTCATTACTGATGTTGACATGGAAAAATATATCTATAAAATTCTCATCTTGCTCTTTACCTTAAAATCATTCAGAATTTGAACCAAAATTTAAAAATATTAAGTATAGTGGAAATCAAAGTTTAAGAGAATAATAATTCACAGATTTAGTAACCAAAAAACAATGAAAACTGTCAAGAGAGATAATATATGAGCCTGGTACATGAGGAGGGATGAATATTTACCTGTGATTACAAATAGTGAAAATAACCAGCTCATGCTTGAGAACTAAAGTACTCCAAAATGTGCATGAATGATAAAGTAACTTTGGTAATATAATCACCACTGAAGTGGGAGAATTTACTTGATACCTTAAACACTTATCAAGAATAAAATGAAACATTAGCTATCTTGATTTTTAAATTAGCTTTTGTGTAATTCCTATAAACTCCTTCAGTTTCTCTTATTTTCTTTTCATGATTAAGATGAAATATGAAGTGCCCCTTACCATTGGCGACTGGCCTGTTTTCAGTAATGGATGCTAAACATTTTTCAGTAATAAAAGTTTAGATGTTCTCTGTCTTTAAGTGGGACGTCTAAACATAATGCAATTATATTTAGAAGAAAAGTATATTAGAAAAATGATGCATTCTTCAATAATATTATCCCTATATAGCACACATTCATTTTGTTAACAGTATAGTTGATTGATTATGTTACCTAGGGCTCCTCAAGTAGTGCTATGGAAACACTCAACTATTCAATCTTCTATAGGAGTTCCATCGTCTTTGATAACACCTTGCTGTTTTACAGGTGTAAATCAATCTCTACAGAAGGAAAAAAACCCTCAACTCTATCATGACCCCTTCGTATCTTAAACTTTACTGCTTCAATGTAAGTTCGGATGAACAGTCCTGTCATGTAGGAATTTCCTAAACTAATATATATTTTCTGTAGAATTGGGTTCAACCTTTGTTATTTCTCATAATGCTGTATCCTTTTGTTCTGCATTTCACAGCATTTAGCACTCATGTGTCATAATTTAGGCTCGGACTGAAGATAATTTTCTCATATTCTTAAGCGTTGAGTACATTTGCCCATTATTTGACTCATTTTGCTCTTATTGTTACAGTTAATGTAGTAAAATATATATGGTTATTTTATCAAGAATTTGTAAATCATGTATTTATCCAGACAAATTTTTATTTTATTAAGGAGTAACATGTATTAATTTTTATTTTCTTAGTTATCTAGAGAGAACTACTTAACCAACTTAAAGAACTATCAACTTACTATCTTCTTACAACTTAAAAGAACTATCTATCAGCAAACATAGTGCTTCATTTATTTAGAAGAGTTGACCTCTCCTTAGCCTTTGATTTTATGGGCAAGTATCAGCTATAGGTTATGAAAGGAAATGAAGATAAATTTTTACGTACAACCTTGGATTACACAACACCACCATAAGAACAGAATGCTTGTTGAGAAATCAGAAAATAAGTTTTAATGAAGGGTTATGGAAATCTATGCTTTATTTCGTTAATGTGCCTTATATATTTTTTTCTTGTTCATTTAATTGAAGAATAATAAGCTATGTACTTTTAGAGAATATAATTAAATGTGTCCACATTATACTACAATGATTAAAACACATTTTTAACAATCTGGTTTGTCCAAGATATGAGGTTATATTTCTTTTTATTCATAATTCTCATTCTGAAAATGTGATTTTGTTATCATAAAGAAACCTAAAAAAAGGTATCCTTAAAAGTAAATTGAATATAATAGCTAATAACTTGATTGTTGCTTCCTCAAAAATTAATATAATCAGGTTGGCACTTCTTGCACACTTGTTATACATTCCCCAAATAGATTAGGGGATTTAAATCATTCACTAAATTTCGCAGCAAACTATTCTCGAATCACCGGAAACTTTGTCATTACTGATGGTAACGGAATACTATCTGTTCAATGGAAATGTTCTTCCTTAAAACTAAATGCTACATACAACTTTTATTTCTTACACAATAATGAGTGATGTGTATTAAAATCATTCTTACAAATATGCAAGGATAAATTAATTGTTGTCATTTTTTTTAAAAGAGTAGAACTTTGAACTATAGATAAATTATTTGCTGAAAGAGATGAATGTGAATTTGCTTCTTAGGGGGTGTTCCACATTTTAGGGGGGCATTTTTTTTCCCAAAATTAGACTGTATTCATCCAACAAAAGATTTGGTTATCCTAAAAAATATCTGTTAATGATATCAATGTTACCATCTGATTACATGGTAATTGAAGGTACCCCCTTTCAGCCGTGGCTCTTTCAAATTAATATTCTTCTACCTTAAGTCCCTCTCTGTGTTAGGAACTATTACAGTAAATGGTAATTGCTTATTTACTTATGTTGCCTGAGACTGGGAAATCTAAAAGATTCAGCATATGGCACGCAGTAAGTCCTCACTAAAAGTCCTCAACAGGTTCTTGGAAACTTGAATTTAAGCTGAACAACATACAAGGAAACCCAGGGCAGTGCTTGTGGCTCAGTGAGTAGGGCACTGGCCCCATATACCGAGGGTGGTGGGTTCAAACCTGGCCCTGGCCAAATTGCAACTTAAAACTAGCCGAGCATTGTGGCGGGCGCCTGTAGTCCCAGCTACCCGGGAGGCTGAGGCAAGAGCATCGCCTAAGCTGAGGAGGTGGAGGTTGCTGTGAGCTGTGTGATGCCACAGCGCTCTACCGATGGTGTAAGTGAGACTTTGTCTCTACAAAAAAAAAAAAAAAAAACAACAACAAAAAAAAACAGAGTTAAGTTCCTATGACATCTTTCTGTTCATAAACATATCAAACATTTTAAAAAAGAATAAAAAACGTATAAAAGCTTACAAAGCTATACATGCATTTAGGAAAAATTAAATAAGCAAGATAATTATTTACCCAATTATTCCAGTTCAGGATCTCAGGAGAATGGAGAGCCTGTTCTGGCAATTTAGGGAGGGAGGTGGGAATAAACCGGGGCAAGATGCCATTCTATTGTGGGTGCATCACACCCACATCCACACTTAGTCAGATTGCAATAATGTACATGTGCCCATGAACCCGATGCACCCATCTTTCAGTTTTGAGAAGAAACCAAGGTACTGAGAGCAAACCCATGCAGGCATGCAGAGAACATGCAAAATTAACACAGACAGTGGTCCTTGCCAGGAATCCAATTTTTTTTCTTATCAATGTTATAATGAAATGGTGTTGAACGAAATGAAGTTTTGGATCTGCTCAACACCAGGCATAACAGTGACTAGTACTATATACATAGTAATATTCACTGAAGAAAACAGATAAATGACTATCTGAAAGAAGAAATTAATCAGTGAATAATTGCATAAAGACGATTACTGTAAAATTTAATTCTTATTTTTCTTCTTCATTTTATAATTTTACTTCAACGGTTCTAAGACTTTATGCTTCTTTTAAAAACTAGTTATTTTGAAATAGCAAGCTATCCCTTGGAGACTTGTTGGTTGAAAGAAAATGGTTAATACGAGAGGAAAAGATGATTTGTTATCATGATTTGTATGCTATTACAAACAATTCGCTCAACAACTCTCAATTCAATGAATGATCATGGAAGCTATTCTATGTATAATAAAGTTGTGGATGATCTTTACAGCTATTTGGTGACAGTGAGTAAATTAGTAACCATGTGTGAACAGTACTTCCTGCCAGAATTTGACTTGTCCCAGGAACTGATCCCTAGCAAAGAAAAATACATTATGTATATACGTATAGTCACTGGATGTGAAGACAGTTGAATGATAAATGGGAGCATATATTGGCCATAATTTCTCAACATTTCATTTCAATAAAACATCACCTGTGTTTCGTGCATCACAATGAGTACAGTCCTGTATCATTTGCTCAATAAAATAATTATAAAATTTGAAAAATCAGTATTTATGTGAAATCTGACTTGATTTGAAATGTGAATATTTTTATAATGCAAATGCCAATCTCAAATTTTAAAGAAAAAAGGAAAATCAAGGCTAATTTGCACAAGTCAGCCAGCTCATTTTCATCTATGTCCTCAATTGGCACCAGTTTTTTTCCCTTCCAATGGAGGCAGTGCATTCTAGATGAAATCGCTGTGATTTGACTCACTGTTAAAATGCTGCGTAATTCAGCATTAAAAACAGAACAGCCAGCTTACTCTATTCGAATAAGCTCTAGTTTATTACAGGCAACAAGATGATCAAATAAAAGCCCAGCTGAATCTCAGTTACAGAAGAGATCTATCCATTTATTCTGCAAACTTAAATAAAAGCTGTGTCAGTGTACAAAATGGTTTAATAATACTAATCTTGATAACCTCTTACATTTTTATAAATTCTCCCTTATTCTTCCTGACATGCAAGTCAATTTATAAATCAATGCCAGATTTGAAAGGCAAAACAAAAAAACTTCTTTTCTAGAAAGATTAATAAATTTATTCTTGTGAGTTTTGTAATTAAAAAGAAAAATACCACATACCACAAATCAGATAAAAACAAACACTTATCTAATTCAAGTCTTTACAAGCAAAATTCATCCTTCAGTTTCTTCTAATGGTGCTGGCCAGCAATTTTATTTCTATGTGTTGACTGAGACAGGGATACGGTACAAAAAGGATTAACTTTTTAGCACTATTGGACTTTATTTCTAGGAAGAACACAAACTCAATAGTGTTCTATTACAATGTCTAAAGAACAATGAGTACTATTTCCTTTCTATTGATAAATCTATGATTTACCTCCAGATCAAATGGTAGTTCAAGTATTAATCATTTATCTGAATCTAATCAGCCCCAGAAAATTGACTGGATAAGATTTCATCACGTTTCTTTAAAACACTGTGAAATTCTTATATAAAAGCCCATAGAGCAGTTGTAATCCACAGACGACTTAATCTTTTTTGCCTTTCTTCTTCTTTTCTCCACCTTTTTCCTTTTCTTATTCATTTATTTATTTATTTACTTTTAGCATAACATGATGATACATAGTATCAGGTGCAAATCCATTTTCTTCCCTCAACTGTAACAAATACTTGCTGTGACTACAATGACCATATCATTTAGGATACAACCTCAGTCAATTTTTTCTGTGAAGCGTGTGCCACTAACCATTAGACCTGTTCAATGGGCATAAACGCTGAATCTCATCCAACCTGAATGTAATTAAAAATTAGAATGACAAGATAGGGCTATACAAGAAATTCAAATAACACCCGTTTCTACTTGTCAAATATTGACAGAGGAGTTGCTGAAATAGTTTTGGTGACAAGCAGAGGACGATGAAGGAGTGTCCCTACGCTATTGTGTCACAGGGTAAGGTGAGCTCCAGGGCAATGATAAAAGCTAGCGGCCCATCAATTTTTGAGTCCAGGAAACTAGTGTACTCAAGAGTGCTCAGAACTCCAAGAACCCTGGTAAGGTAGACTGACTTATCATCACAGTTTTTGGTTTTAATGCCGTGCGTTTTTCTTTTTCTTTTTTTCTTTTTTTTTTTTTTGCATAATCTAAAATGTCAATGACATTTTTGCCATTAGGTATTCAGGACTGCTCATCTCTCTCTAATCAATAATGAGCATCAAAATGAATACATTAGGATTAAGTTCTTCATCTTCACAAAATCCTGTCTTTTCTGAAAGATCTCAGGTATTTTTAATTATCTGGGAGTGGGGTGATCATACGGGTCCTTAACACTCGGGAAATCAACTAGAAAACAGGAAAACCCGTTTCTTCCCTTTTTCATTCTTACCCTGAATCTTAGACTGCTTAGAATATGACTGTGAAGGCTGTAAAGAAAATTTATTCCAAATACTTGCAGTAATCATGCATTGGGAGGCAAAAAGGTCACTTCAGTATCATCTCTATGAATTAATAACTTTTTCATAAATAAATAAATTCTTGATGCTTTGCCCATCATCACAGGGCACTGTTTAGTATTTTCTTTCTTGTGTTATCAATTTCCTCAAGGTTAAATAATCTCCTTTCTCACTCAAGCTCTATGATTAGAGCACCACTTAATACACCATGGACTCCGGAACATTATTTTAAGGTCCCTGGAGTTTTGGGGGAATACACACATGTACTAACAGAGATTTCATGTCGCCTTCATAATTTCCACTCCAGAGTGGGCTGAGTCTATCTTTGGGCACTTAACGTGTAAGTCCTTTTTCATTTTACCTTTTCTATGATCAGAAAAGATGCTATTTATCTCAAAAGACCATTATTTTATGAAATTAGAGTATGTGCTTTGCCTTCTAGCCAACTTCTGCTACCAGGAACGCCTACAGTAGTCTCACTTTTATACAAGGCACAGTGATCTTCAAATTAAATACCCATGAACTTAAATCTCCCAAGCCATCTCAACCTTGCTTTCAAACCCCATCATCCACCCCATCTCTCTGTCCCACCACTTTTTATTTCACCTCTTTAAAGGTTCTCACACATTCTGGTGTAGATTCTTTTTTATTTTATTTTATTTTATTTTTGAGACAGAGTCTCAAGCTGTCACCCTGGATAGAGTGCTGTGGCATCACAGCTCACAGCAACCTCCAATTCCTGGGCTCAAGTGAGTCTCCTGCCTTTGCCTCCCAAGTAGCTGGGACTACAGGCACCCGCCACAACGCCCGGCCATTTTTTGGTTGCAGCCATCATTTTTGTTTGGCAGGCCCGGGCAGGATTTGAATCCACTAGCTCAGGTGTAGGTGGCTGGTGCCTTAGCCCGTTGAGCCACTGGCACCAAGCCTGCTGTAGCTTCTTAATAGGAACCACATGAACTACGCCTCTTAGGTCTTTGGTAACAACGTTTATCTTGTATTTCAAAAATATTGTCCAGTTCCCAGGCCCCCTGGTGAGAACGCCCAGAGTGAGGAAACCCTCATGATACTTGTACGTAGCTCAATTTATGTTGTTTCTGTATATCCCACTTCCACTATGTTTTCCTATCAAATTTTCTTCTAATGAATGAGTTTTTCCAGCTGAGCTTCTTAAGGTTACCTACATTCTTCTTAGAATTTTGCGATTTAGATGACCTTTCTTTTATTAATTAAAAATGAGTCCACAAAAATAATAATGCACAACTGCAAGATAGAAACTTATGATGAGAGAGAGGTGTGACTGAAGGACACACTACTGCCTCTCATTTCAACGCACACAACTGACCTATCTGGTCTTGAATGAAAACACCAAGCTTTTTCTAGTATCATTGAGTAAATCTCACAAATGATAGCAACTGGGCAGGAAGAGTAAAAGTAGAAAGGGGTTTCTATGTATTTTATTTCTGGAGTTTCTACCTCAATACCGAAATAAAAATAAAAGGTATTTTGGATTAATTATATTGCATCTTATCAAAATTCTGGCAATCAATTATAACCCGCCCCATGTCAAAAAAAAAAAAAAAGTACTTATTAAGAAACAAATAGTCCATGATGTCCATTCTCAAGTTGACCACAGAGAAGCTTATCATCAACTGAATGAGGTGAGGCTAGATTGTTTATGTGTTACCCCCCACCAAATTCTGAGTTTTTAATATACTAACTTTTGATCTTTGATAAGTCATGCAATCTGATATCAGGAAGCTGCAGGTTGCCTCGGATTGTAAAGTCCTGTTACCAGTTCTAGGTTCTTCAGTAGCCAGGACCCAAAACAAAAGCAGGTGCTCCCATATAAACTGCTATGTCTTAACCCACCCAAAATAGAAAATCACTTTAGATAAGAGATTAGGGTTTGCTCAGCAAAAGTTTTATCCACATCTGCCATTTGTATTCATACAGACTGAATACATGTTATTTAAAATATGTTAGTTATATTTACTCATTTTGCTGTGATCATATTTTTTTATTTAACTTTTCATGTACTTATATGCTTAAAGATGATAAACCCTTAGAAACGATGAATTATGTAAAATTCTCCTATCTTTTACAATTCCTTGTCCATGGCTGAACGAGAATCCAAACCTCTATGATATTTGATTTCTTCATTTTTAAAAAAAATGTGTTAAGTTATCCAGAAATCTAAAATTCTATGATTGTGTCAATTTTTGATCAATAATTTTAGTATTTTTAAAATATTTTATAAGACGGATGTTTTGTAATCTGGGCTACAGAAAATAATAAATTTATACTAAGATTGAATGGTTGTCTTCCTTTTCTCAATGACAAAAGCAAACTACTCTTCTCCGTTCACTTTGTATCTGTTAGAGATGTTCTCCATAATTAGTTAAAGTTATTCAGTCTTCACAGTTAAAAGATGTCATTATACCTTCAATCCAGAAAAACAGTAATTATGTAAAAGCATTTGGTGTTTTTGAAGTGATCCTGGTATAATGCTGATCACTTAATGATAAGAAATATCCTTGAAAAGTCTTCAGCTTATTTCTGTCCAAAGCGATTTTCTGTAGAAAACAATCACAAGTAATAAAACTACTAAATATAATGGGATTCTTTTCAAGCAAGCCTATTCAGGAATGATGTTTTAGTTTTTTGCAAGTGAATATAGCAGAAATTGATTGTTTTTTTTCTCAACGCCCATGGTGCAACAGCTCAGCAATAATTTGCTAATGGTCTTCTGTGGCTCTTACAAAGGCTTTTCTTTAACAATAGATGTATAAACTTTGTGTTATTCTATACATTTCCCGTCTCAACCTACACCATTAGCGAAAACAGGAAAAGAAAATTATTTAATAAATAAAACTGTATGACGTTTCCATTGGCTTAAATCAATGAGACTTTTTTGCTCTTAAGCTGTCCAAGCAGTAAGTTTCACTTTGCATATCACACTGATTATGCATTTGATTATGAATTATGCCATTTTGCATGATTTGAGGGAAAGTAGACGGGCTGAGAGGCAGCCCTCGTGAAATTCAGATGTTGAAGTCCTAAGCCCTAGTGCCTCGGAATGTGAGCTTACCGAGGGAAGAGTCTTTAACAAGGTAATCGCGTGAAAGTGAAATATTTAGGATGGGCCCTAATCCAATGTAAGCAGTGTCCTAAAATGGAGAGAAAATTTGGATACAGACATTTACAGTGGGAAGACCACAGGAAGAAAAGGGAACAATGGCCATATAGAAATCAAGGAGAAGGGCCTGGAACAGCTTCTGCCCTCACAGCCTCTGAAGGAACCAGCTCTATTGATGTTTTGGTCTTGGACTTTTAGTATCCTGAGGCATTAGAACAAAATAATAATAATAAAGTAGACCTACCATTTGATCCAGCAATCCCCCTGCTAGATTTATAGCCAAAACAAAAAGGCCATTTTATAAAAAGGCCCTCTGCACTCAATTTTTAATCATTTTTCCCTTTTTGTTGTTGAGACAGAGTCCCACCCTATGCCCTGAGCAGAGTGCAATGGCGTTGTAGCTCACTGCAACCTCAGACTCAGGCTGTGGGCATCCCACTGCGTCAGCCTCCAACCCCGCTGGGCGTACAAGTGCTGGCCATGGTGCCCGGATGGGTTTTTCCATTTTTTTCATGAGTAGGGGTCGCACTCTCGCTCAGACAAGCCTCCAACTCCTGAGCTCAAGCAGTCCTCCCCCCTCAGCCTCCCACAGTTTTGGGATTACAGACGTGAGCCACTGTGCTGGCAGCACTCAAATTCTTATAGCAGCCCAATTCACAATTGCAAAGACATGGGAACAAGCCCAGTACCATCAATCATGCAGGGATTAATAAAACACAGCATATGCGTACAACAGAGCACTACTCAGACATAAACAAAATGGAAATGTAGTGCGTTTTTGGACAAGTTGTAGGGAACAGTTCTTTCAAGTGAAACATCCTAAGAAGAGTAACAAACACATACTCCACACCAAATTATAACTAATGAGTCAAAACTTCAGGACAAATATGAAAGTAAACATCAGTGAAAATGAAGCTGAGGGGAAGGTAAGAAGGAGATGAGTAAATTCACTGCGGACTCACCTGGTCTTGCAGTGAACATTCACACTGGAGGCATGGTCATGAGTATAAACACACACTCAGACAATTTAATACAAATATTAAGACCAAAAGTGTTGTTGATTAAGCCACCCAGTTCGTGGCAGTCTGCTATAGCAGCTCTAGGAAGCTAATACAGAAAATAAAGCTACATTCACACAATTCGAAAGGTTTAAAATTATTCAATAACAGAAATTTAGTGGGGAAACTTATGTCTAAATGGCTGAAAATAAGGTGTAACAAGAATAATCATTGTAGAAGAGATTAAACGTCACTCAGGGAGAAAAACTGTGAGCGAGCAAATGATCAAATGTAACATAGAAAGAAAGATGTGGTTCAGATGGAGGAGTGATAAACATGGAAACATAGGGACTTTATTTTATCAAAAAAGAAAAGATAATGAAATTAATCTTAAAATAGAGTTTTTATGAGTTCAAATGCCATGCAGTTTTGCATGGCTTTAGACAGCAAGAGTGAGGTTATAGGCAGCACCTGTGGCTCAGTGGGTAGGGCGCCAGCCTCGTATACTGAGGGTGGCAAGTTCAAACCCAGCCTCTGCCAAACTGCAACAAAAAAATAGCAAGGCTTTGTGGTGGGTGCCTGTAGTCCCAGCTACTCGGGAGGCCCAGGAGTTGGAGGTTGCTGTGAGCTGTGTAACGCCATGGCACTCTACTGAGGGTGACAAAGTGAGATTCTATCTCTAAAAAAAAAAAAAAAAAATAGGAGTGAGGTTATAAATGTGATGGTGTAAAGTGCTGTGAAAAGTAATGAGCTGGAAAGCACATGGCTGAGATAAGGTTGGTACAGTTGGCAGGAGACAGAAAAGTTGGAGGATTTGAAAGATGTCGAATTACTGATATTTAATTTTGAAGGCAGGAAGACCTTGACAATTTGGACTAAATGTTGACCTATCTAAACCTAGTTTTAAGGAAGTTAATTCCACTGGCAATTGGAACAAAGCCGCATTGAAGGGGGGGGTAATATGCCCCCAAATTTCTGTCTTTTGAAATATTGGATGTATGAACACATGCCAGGGAAAGTGTTTTCATTTCATTAATTTTCACCTGCCTGTAAAAACTACAGTACATGTCAAATATGTGAACTCCCCCATTTTGTTATAAGTTTAGTTTGAGTTCATTAATGTCTTAGCCTATTTTAGCTAGAAGGGGGAGAGGAGGAGCGGCCACGTTCCATTACAAACTGTGCCATTTATTTAGCCTTGGGTGGAGTTTAGATTCTTTGGACAGAAACTGATGAACATGAAGAGGCTGAGGAAGACATGCCAATGGTCTGGATCAGGGTAGTGTGGTTAGTGTGCCTGGGGGCCCTCCAGAAAGTTTGCTAAAAAAAGAAAAAAGAAAAATCAAAGGAAAGAAAGATTGCTGGACCCTGCCCCCAACATTTCTGATTCAGGTAATTTAGGATGGGAATGTTGAGAATATGCCTTTCTAACAGATCCTCAGGTAATGCCTATGGCGCTGGTTCCAGATGTTTAGAAAACTACTGGGTTGGAGAAATAGAACTAACAAACACGGTAAGGCAAATTGAAGGAGGGCAGAGGCACATTCTACAGGGCTGGATTACTTTAATTGTGTCTTTTTATTTGGATAATGGAATATACAAAAATAGGTTCTAATGGAATCTCCATAAACTATTGCTTCAGGAATTATGTATATCATTGTCTTCTTACTTGTCTTATTAATACTTTTCCTATTTCCTATTCTTTCATTTTTCCCCCCTTTCTTCTTCTCACCTCCATGCTTCTTTTTCTCAAATTTTTAATAGTCAAAGCTAAGTGCTTCAAAAATGATAAGCCTTTAAAATAAGAAATTTTGTATAAACTCACATTTCTCACTTTGTTTCAGAAAAGAAATGTGTATTACTCATATCTACTTTGAAATTATTAATAATTGTATTAGTTGATCATGGATAAACTTCTTTTTGGATCATTACTTTCATTAGCTTACAAGATGAATATATCTAGATGTGTTTTGAAGAAATTGGTATGTAATTAGAAACACTTTATTTCAATCAAGGAAAATGATGCCATCATGGGTTAGAATAACAATGTAGAAATAGCCAGGGGTTGTGGAGGGCACCTGTAGTCCCAGCTACTCGGGAGGCTGAGGCAAGAGAATCACTTAAGCCCAAGAGTTTGAGATTGCTGTGAGCTGTGACGCTACGGCACTCTCCCCAGGGCGACAAAATGAGACTCTGCCTCAAAAAGAAAAGAAAAGAAAAGAAAAGAAAAGAAAAGAAAAGAAAAGAAAAGAAAAGAAAAGAAAAGAAAAGAAAAGAAAAGAAAAGAAAAGAAAAACAATGTAGATTCAAGAGCATATTTAAACAGTAATGGTTATGTGCTACTGTACTTTGTGAGTACCTAAGCGTTCACTGTTTTTATGAACATGTCAAAACATTAGCAGGCAATCAGAATGGTCTGATAATGTTCTTGATGTTTGATTCAAGTAATTTTAAAGAATAGCTTTGAAATATTCATTAGTGGTTTGAAGTACATTAAAAATTGCCATACTTCTGATAAATTTCTGACCTAAACCAGAGAAAAAATAAAACTTATCATGAAAAATTTCTACATTAGTCATTTTAAAAAGTAATCTAATGTTTTACAATTTAACTTCCCAAATCAAGGTGAATGCTCTTAAAAAGAACATATTATTTGAAGCAGAGTCAGTGTATAATATTATCAGAATACTTCTGTTCCTCTTTTGCTTGTTATATATTATTGCTTGATGAAAAGATAATACCATTTCTGAGAAAGGATGAGCCCCTTACAATTCAATTAAGTTCAATTAGTCATAATGCTCTATATGTTCTTATTATAGGTAACCAGAAATGGAATATATTAAAAAATTTTGTAATTCATATCTCTATTGAAATGACATTTAAGACAGCAAGAAATTATATTCATGCACACTAAACACTTAAATTTCAGGCTGAGTCTGCCTGTGATATTTATCCTGTGTGATAAATATTTTTCTGTCTGAGTTACCTGTATTAAGGAGTACCGTATTTTCTTTTTCTTGTGTGCACATCATTACTGCTTAAAGAATTAAGTCTGGTGACATGAATAGCTACAGCAGTAGACAGATTTCTGTTATTATTTCTAAAGCCCAACAACACGGTGACTGTGAAAAGATAGCTGATTAAATTAGAAAACACCTGTGCTGAACTAGTGACAAAATAGATACATCAATGTTTAAGCATTTTTCACAAAGAATGTAGTTTTTTAATATGCGACCTTTGGTATTTTCTGAACTTCACACGTAATAAACAACTAGTTTTGCTGTTGATATTAGATTTGATCAATCCTCTTTTATCTCCTAATAGATTAATTAAATTTTCTATAATAGAAAAGATTCATGCAGATATTTTAAAACTTTACAATTACTGTAAGACCACTGGCAAAGTATAATTGTGAACAAGAAAATCTGACACTGCAGTGTTATTTGGGAGATTTAATTCATTGAAAAAATTGGGTGTTTTTATATGAAAATATTCATTTCTGGGAAAAAGGTACTTGAGCAAGTATTCAAAATAATACTTTATACCACTTATGTTTGTAGCTGTAGTAACATTATATCAAGTATATATATATATAATTAACAATATTAAATACTTATATTTCTGAAACATGCAATTATGAGTCAAGTAATTCATACGTGATAGGTCTCCATCTCAAATGAATTCAAATTAATAAGGAAAACACAGGGGAGGGGAGAGCAGAACCACATTCTCCAATGCAGCCATAATATAATCGATACGAAGCTGTAGTAGGAGGTAAGATAATCGATATAGGGATGTTTGACTTCAGTGTATTCTTTCTGTAGGGCATTTATTGCTGACGGATCACATCAAGATTTAACATTTAAGACTAAAACTTAAAACTGAAGCTGAAAATTCAAACATCAACTTATCTCTCTCCTGAATCTATCTGCAATTTGGGCAACAGATTATGTGCCATTTTAAGTAATTTCACCCAAACTGTTCCATCATTAGCCCTTTATCAAGTTATTCAACAGGGAATAACATTTTTACTTGGGCTTAGATTCACGTTATTATCACCCATAAAGAGACACGTTAAGACATCGTTCCAACCATCTTCCTCAGGAGACCTAAAAGGGAATATGCCAAATGTGAGGTTAACTTCTAAATTTTAGCAGCGTGTTTGTGTGTGTTTTAGCTGAATAATTTCCCTCCAAAGATGTGAACATCCTAGAATCCCATGATCTTGTTAATGTGTCACTTTAAGCAGTATATTAGTATCCTAGAATTACCATAACCTAACGTCACAAACTGGATGGCTTTAAACCACAAAATTTATTGTCTCATCGTTACAGGGGCCAGAAGTACGACATCCAAGTGTTGGCAGGGTTTGTTCCTGCCGGAGGCTCTGAGGGAAAATCCACCGCCATCTCTTTCTATTGTCTGTCTTATTAGGACATTCTTTATTAGATGTAAGGCCTACCATAATCCACAAGGAACTCATCCTGGGATCTTTACATCTTCAAAGAGCTTTATTCCAAATAAGGTCACATTCTGAGACTCCACGTATGGCACAAAGGACATTGCAGCTGTAGTTAAATCAAGGTTCTCAACATGGGAGAAATGTCTGGATGGGCCCACTGTAACCAAAAGATCTTTATAAGAGGATGAGCAAAGCAGGAGATTCAGAGTCAGACAAGCAGATGTGACGATGGGAGCAAAGGCAAGTGAAAGAGAGAGAGAGAGGGTGAGAGAGAGATTGAGAATTTGAAGATGCTATAATCTTGGCCTTGAAGATGGAGAAATAAGCCAGGAGCCAAAGTCACAAGGTCCACAGAAGCTGGAAAAGACCAGGAAACAGATTTTTCCCTAGAGTCCCCAGATACAAACCTGGTCATACCCATATCTTGGTTTTATCAATTTAAATTTGCAGAACTGTAAAGTAATAAATTGTTATGGTGTTAAGCCTGTAAATTTGTAGTAGTTTGTAATTACAATAGAAAATGAATGTATAGTTTCACAGGTTCACGTAGTCAGGAAGTATCTATACTCTGCACTCTGCCCTTTAGTAGGAATACTTACAAATTTTTAAGATACAGATTTCTAAGTCACATTGAAAATATATTCCCAAATGATTACTAATTAGTTAACTAGCAAATTTCAAAGTCATAATTCCAGATATTTATTACTAGAATTTTTCTTTTTTGAAAAATTTTTTAATTTTTTTTTTTTTTTGTTAAATCATAGCTGGGCATATTAATGCAATCTTGGGGTACAATGTGCTGGTTTTATATACAATGTGAAATATTTTCACTGAACTGGTTAACATAGCCTTCATGGTATTTTCTTAGTTATTGTGTTGAGACATTTATATTATGCATTTAGTAAGTTTTGTCTGAACCCGTCTAAGATGCACCAGAGGTATGGCCCCACCATTTACCCTCCCTCCACCTAATCCTCCCCCCTCCCCTCCCCTCCCTCACCCCTTTCCCCATATTCTTGTGCTGTAATTGGGTTTTAGCCTTCATATGAAAGGCACAAATTAGTTTCATAGTAGGGCTGAGTACATTGGATACTTTTTCTTCCATTCTTGAGATACTTTGCTAAGAAGAGTATGTTCTATCTCCATCCACGTTAACATGAAAGAGGTAAAGTCTCCATCTTTCTTTAAGGCTGCATAATATTCCATGGTGTACATATACCACAAGTTGTTAATCCATTCGTGGGTTGATGGGCACTTGGGCTTCTTCCATGACTTACCAATTATGAATTAGGCTGCAATAAACAATATTTGTTGGGTGCACCTGTGGCTCAAAGGAGTAGGGTGGGGGCCCCATATACTGGAGGTGGTGGATTCAAACCCAGCCCCGGCCAAAAACTGCAAAAATAAAAATAATAATAATAATAATAAAAACACAAATACTGAGCCCTAGTTGTCTGTAGCCTCACATTAACTTGAAATTATAAAAATAATAAAATAAAATATACTGTAACTTATTATTAACTACAGTCACTTTTGCTGTGCCATTAAATACTATTTATTCCAACTATATTTTCCTTTATTTTTATTTGTGATATGAAATAAGTATAGAACTAAGAAACTTTTAAATATTTTCTAGGTACAAATTTCACATGAATAAATAAACCTGTTTTTATTTAATAGCTATTGAACACATATCTCACAGTTTTTTTCTTTTCTTTTCTTTTTCCACTCAGTTGCCTTGTCCTAGGATTGAGTGCTGTAGCATCAGAGCTCACAGCAAACTCAAACTCTTGGGCTAAAATGATCCTCTTGCCTCAGCCTCCCAAATAATTGGGACTACAGGCACCACCACCATGCCTGGTTAGTTTTTCTATTTTTAGTAGAGACAGGATTTTGTTTTGCTTGTTTGGTCTGGAATTCTTGAGTTCAGGAGGTCCACCTGCTTCGGCCTCCCACTTGCTTGGCCTCCCAGGTTGCTAAAATTCCAGGCATGAGACACAAGCCTGCCCTGTATTTAATGAATTATTATTATCTGAGGATAGAAATAGGATATTTCATAAAATTATAGATCAAACTTACTACTAATGGTTCTGTTTAACTTCATGTTGTTTGTTAATGTATTGAAGTTTTACAATTAGGAAATAATTCATTATACTTTCACATCTGACACTTTTTTGCTGTACAAAAATTTCAATTTATTTAAGGACTAACATTGCAGCTAGCAACAATTTTAGAAAGTTTAGTGATAATGCAGAAAAAGAAAATACCCTTGCAAAATTTACCACAATTGTTTGCTTTCTGAAAATGAGCCCTAAACCATTTGCATAACATCTGTACTGCTTGAAGGGCTGAAACACTAAAGCAATTAGCTCTGTATTCTATAATGCATGTTGCAACACAAGCAAAGCAATGCTACAGTTTAGCTCACTTAATATTTAGTTAGAAGAAAAAAGGCACTTTATTTGCCCTTTCCAATTAGTGCTTCTTGAAACCACCTGATCATGTCAAATGTGTGTTAAGAATCACGTTTTCAAAACATATCCAGGAAAGATCATTTGAAGAAAAAAATCTCAAAGAGCATTGTTTACATCCATTTTATATACTTGAGTACTACAGCTTTTATACAGCAGTTAGTGTATAGTTTATAAAGCTGGAAGTCTATTATATTATAAGAAATAATTTATAATAATCAGATGCCAGAATAACTATATTATCCTCAATTTTATATATATACATATATATATATATGTACTCATACTTCTCAAATTTAAATAAGTGTCTCAATATACACTTTTGTTTTGAAAAAAATATATTATAGCTAGATCAATCATGGGATTTCTTTGTTTTTTTTCTTTTTTTAACATGTGAACAGTTTATGTGGCTCAGGGAGTAGGGTTCTGGCTCCATATACTGAGGGTGGCAGATTCAAACTCGGCCCTGGCCGAACTGCATTAAAAATTAGCTGGGTGCTGTGGTGGGTGCCTATAGTCCCAGCCACTTGGGAAGCTGAGGCAAGAGAATTGCTTAAGCTCAGAAGTTGGAGGTTGCTGTGAGCTGTGACTCTACAGCACTCTACCCAGGGCAATAAAGTGAGACTCTGTCTCTAAAAAAAAAAAAAAAAAAAAAAAAAAATAATTAAACAAAGGTATGATGTGATACAGTACAAGCCAGACACTCAAGATAGGTATAATCGTACTACTCACACAAAAACTTAAACTTTACTTCAAAAAAAAAATCACAAGACAATAGAGAAAGCAATTTCACTGTTATAAAATAAGATATTTCATGCAAAGTATTAACTCTGCGCCCCCCCCCCCCCAAAGCCCAACCTCCCAACAAACAAAAAAACTATCTGGGAATACAGCTATGCTAGCATATTAACCACAGTATAATCATTCATAGAGAAACAGTAATTAAGCAATGAATTAAATTAAATAACAAAGTTCAAACTATCATAAACTCATAGATCACAATGATTTTACAAGACAAGCAATTCCAGAAATCTTATAAACAATAAAAAAAGAAGAAATATTTCAATATCATTCGACTTGATCTGGATACACCTGATATTGAAATTGGAGAAAATATATTGTTATAAAGGGAAATTACAAACATGTTTCACTTATAGATGAGGATGCAATATCCTAAACAACATATTGACAAGTTGAATTAAAAATTAATATTAAAGTAATGTACCTTGGTCAAAATTGAATGCAATTTATGTGAAAGTTAGTCACTATTTTCTTTTGTTTGTTTGTTTGTTGTTTTCATTAGAGAAGGGAGCAGGGAAGGGCAGGAGGCAGCAAGGGGTACTGAGAGTCAGACCAGGACGCTTGCACTCTGCAGAGGACAAGTTTGGTTGTTTTTGCATAAAGTTATAAGATTTGACCGTAGACATTTTTTTTATTTGCAATAAGTTTAAATTTATGAATTTATATCTATCATGCAATCATATTAAATTCTTTATTAAAATCACCCGGATGATAAGCACTCTGACTGAAATCTAGATACATCTTTCTATGTAGCTATATATATTCCACAGGCAAATCTCACTAATTTTAATATAACATGAATGACTATTAAAACGGTTTGCTATATTGGAAAGAGGAGATTCATCTCATGGCTGAACAGGGTAAAACTGGAACTATTTTCTAGAAACCACCTTATCATTCTAACTAAGCATTATAAAATGTAATAAAACAGTTTTATGCATAGCTCTGCTTGTCAGAGAAGAAAAGGAAGATCACAGGTTCCAGACATTGGGAGGCCAGTAAGAGTGGTGGACTCTCAAGCTGGTGAGGGGTACTGCTCATTTTGGGGGCAAAGACACATGTGATTTGAAGGTGGTCCCTGGATTTTAAAACCCAAGCAAGGGGGAAAAAAGAGAGAATAACACTAATTTGTTAGGCAGTTGGAATTAAAAGCTCTGTCACAATCTGGAACGATATATAAACCCAGTGAAGAAAAGACTGACCCATCTATCTACCAGGGGAAAGGTAAGAAATCTTAACAGTCAAGGGTTAATGTTCAAAGTTAGTGAAATGAATAAAATAACATTCTCTGGAGAAACTGACAACCACAGTCCCATGTCTATTAGAGTTGAAGTTTGAATTTACACCTCTCATATGGTAACAGAAAAACAGAGCTCTAAAATAATCGGGGAGAGAGCTGGCCACACCAGGAAGGTAACACTGGTTGGCTGATTATCAAGCACTTTCTCCTGAAATAAGGATTACCCGTGACCTATAATGTCGAGTTTCTGGGTGCATAGACATTCCTCTATCCCAAGATTCCTTGTTACTAGTAACCCAATCTCAGGCCCAGCCCCTGACCTTCCAGCTGAGATCCTCAGACATTGTGTATTTTTTGAACAGGACATCATTTTTTTGTCTAGGCAATGTGCATAACTAGATGTACCTTCCACGCAACGCTGACCCTGAGTGGATCAGTCATTCTGTTACCGTAACTCTGCAGCTGATGCTTTCTATGAGACAATGCCTTGTCTAAACTAGAGTCGCAGGTGTTTTACTTTAGAAAATTGGTCACAGCAGATTCCCTTGGAAACCCAAACATGGAGAGGGAAAGGAATGGCACCCAGGGTTGCAACAGACGGAGGCAAGCTTCGAGTTCTGTGACATCTTTGTTTATCTTCAGCATGGACTTGCCATTTATTCCACCCAAAATTTTATCTAAATGGATCCAATGACAACCAATTGATGGTGAGTAAGTTTGGAGCAAAGACACCTGCAGTTCTATGATTTGGTGTTTAATTATTTTGGAGACAATGCAAAGAATGTTTTTCTAAAGTGAAATAATTCTTGGAGAAGAAAGCTTGAATTTCTCCACAAATCTATGTTTAGATACTGTGATTAGGGAATAAGTGCCTAACAAAAGTGCCATGAAATATCCCGTTCTTTGACAGAACAACAAATCTTATAGACTGGATTATAAGGGAAGATAATAGAGCTTTTCGCATGCTTGTCTGAATCAGCCAAAGCCTCCCCCTCATCTTGTTCTGTGTACCAATTAAAAGATGTAGCATGTTGCACCACTTGTAAATAAAATATTCAGCATCTTTGATTTTATGATGTTTCTTCCAAAATCCAAAAAGGCTCAAGAAAAGATGGATATATTTTAAAGTAGTAGGTAAAAAATAGTAGCTTTATCTAGGAGGCGAAAAATATATCTCAACATTTTCAAGGCTATCATGGCCCCTCCTCCACATGGAACTATATCAAGGCCCTATATTTTCATAAGATTCATTTCTATCCTTTTTCTGTTTTTTTTTTTTTTTTTTTTGAGACAGTCTCAAGCTGTAACCCTGGAAAGAGTGCCATGGCATCATAGTTCACAGCAACAAACTCTTGTGCTCCAGCAATTCTCTGGCCTCAGCCTCCCTAGTAGCTGAGACTACAGGCACTCGCCACAATGCCTGACTATTTTTAGAGACAGAGTCTTGCTTTTGTTCAGGCTGGTCTCGAACCCTTGAGTTCAGGCAATCCACCTGCCTTGGTCTCCCAGAGTGCTAGGAATATAGTTGTGAGCCACTGTGCCCTGCCTCTTAATCCTTTATGGTTCTGATAGTTTCTGTTTTCTACATCCTATCGATATCATATCATAAGTAGAATGATTCAATTTGATGTCACTTTAATGAGAATACAAATTAAGTTCCCTTTAGAGAGCATGGGCATAGCATCCTAGATGATTGCAAGTCTGAGAGAGCAGAGGGAATGGTGTACTGCTATAGTTGCTGTGTGTAAACTTCAAATTACTTCTAGTATTTTTTGATTAATAAGGGTGGAAAATGAGCATTCACCAAATCACTGGCCGAGCATCAGATGCCGAGGGCTATTTTTTTATTCTCATGGGAACAGCATCTGGAGCAGTATCTTCAATTGGAGTTGCCAATTAATTAAGCTTAGAAAATCCACTGTCCTTCTCCAGGGTCCCTCCATCTTCTGCACCTAGAAAATTTGATAGTTAAATGGAAATGTTAGGGGCTTTTGAGTCATTGTAAATCTTGATATTAATAATAGGACCTTGAATGCCCCCTGAGATACACTATTTCTTTGCTAGGGAGGGGACTTGGGAGACTCAAAGACTAGGGAAATTATGGGATAGAACTGGGATCCCACAGGAAACATCAGTTGTTGGGTAAAAATCCCCTTTAATTACTGTCATAAATTAGCCTTCATTATGACATGTGACACAAGGGGTTCTTCTTTCCGACTAAAAACCAACCTTGAATAATCCCCAAATAATCTACCTGTTTATCTTTTTCTTGTTCATTGTTCTTCCAGTAAATGTCTGATAGTCCATAGAGAAATTCTAGGAGGAAGATTCAGAGCACTTGTGATGTCTGAGTACTATAAGCTTCACTTATTCAGGAGAAACCCTTTGAGAATGTGAACACATACAAATGGCAGTCCCTGAACTATTTATAGTATAGGGTGGCAGGAAGACCTACTTCCTGTAAGAAGCTTACATGTAAGAAGAACTTAGAGCAAGAGTTTGAACAATGTCTGAAGAGGGAAGTCCATGAAACGTTAAATAAGTTATAATGCAAACATTGACAAAATGCAAGATAAAGGAGGCATATACATGCATATCAGAAAAATTTTAAAACTGTGTGAGATATTCAACTCATACATATGCTATGTGTATAAAAAAACCGTTAAAGCAACACACAATTTTCAATAGTCAACTTTCTAAAAATGATATTATATCTTATGCAAACATTCAGAAATAAATAAAAATTACGTTGGAATCAAAATCATTGAAAAAATGTTTAAGTCAAATAAATCACTTAAGCTGTATGGACAAACGACTTGACTTAAGCTTTCAAAGAACACAAAATCACCCTCTTGCAAAAACTCATTCAATTATTGTGTATATATACACACACAAACCTACACCTGTGCACACATATGTAACTGCAATTTAATGTATGAACCTTGTATAACACTTATATCAAAGGTGATAGTAGAGGGCAAAATTGTATTTCAATATCCATAAGGCACTGAAGTATAAAAATTGTAGATAAAATACTAAACCAATTTAAATCAGCAAAACATGTTTTAAAAACCTGATCATAAAGGATTTGTAAGGTAAAATGCAACAATAATTTGACATACAGAAATATGTATTTTGTTACAGTAACAGAATAAATGATCTCAATTAATCACAAAAATCATTTAAGAAAGCCATTTCGATTCATGTCAAAGAAGGAAGTTTCTTAAACCTCATGAAATAGGTTTATGGAATAGAAGGAAATTTCTTAAACCTCATGAAATTCTACAGCAAAAACTGCCTAGTGAAATAAGTAAACAAGTAAAGACTATAGTCAACATCCTATTTCTTGCTGAAATATTAGAAGCACGGTGAGAACTAAACAAAGTTTCTGCTTCATTTCAAAACTTTTGCTTTTTCCAATACTTCAAAATTTTATATAGATCATCTTCAAATCATAAAACCCTATTTTAGAGTTTGAGGGCACTTAAAATCTATCTATTTCAAGCTCTTTAACTTACTGTAAGAAAACAGGTATGTTTGGGCTTAAGTAATTTGTCTAAAATTACTTCACTAGTGACTAGAGGAACCACAAGCCAGTGTCCCATGGAAGAAAAAAAAGTCAACTATTCTGGCTAATGCCTACTCTCTGTATAGCAAAAAGAAAAACACACGATCACATATAAACATAGCAATCATAATTAATAGTGTTCAATAATTGTTTATGTTTTATTATTTATTATTTATTATTATTTATTTATTTTTATTATTTACTTATTTATTACTAAATCATAGCTGTGTACATTAATGCATTTATGGGGTATAATGTGTGGGTTTTATATACAATTTGAAATACTTACAACAAACTGGTTAACATAGCCTTCATCTTACTTTCTTAAGTATTGTGTTAAGACATTTATACTCTACACTTAGTAGATTTGACATGTGTCCTTATAAAATTCACCATAGGTGTGGTCAATAATTGTTAGTTTTTAATTTAACCTGGGTATTAAGTACAAAATTAACTTTAGTCACTTCTATTTTAAAAAACTAAAAAAGGAATAGAAATGTACCAAACACAATTTTCTTCATATTAATAACATGTTATAATACCAAACTATGCCAGTAAATGAGATTGGTTATAGAGAGAAAACTTAAAAGATAGAGAAACAATTTAGGTAAAATCCTCAGTTAAATTTTGGCGGTCTAAAATTTGGCGGTGTTAATCAGTTTTCTTGACAAATCACAAAGCCAGAAAATATAAACTGCAAGTTTTCTAGGATGAAGAAACCCTAAATATTTAGTTAGAAATCCTTTACAACCTTCACTTTTTGGTAGAAATGAATACATTACATGTTCTAATAAGCTTACAGAGTAAATGAAAATAAATTCGTTATGTATCTTTTTAAGTTCTTCAAGTGACCTTTAAAAGAAGGTCACTTCTTTTAAAAGTTTTTATCCTGCTTCCTTAGTTGATGTCTGTTCTGCTAGAATAAATACCTAAGTTAGGATTTTATACAATTAGTTTGAGAAGTAAGAAGTCCAGAAACTTATGTTAACTACTCTGATTTTTAGTATAGTGATTGAGCATAATTAAATTCACCTTCAAATCTACCAGAAAATAATTTTTACTTCCAAGTCTATGGGAATATTAAACCAATGCTCATAGGTTAGTGAAATGTATGTATTTATTTATATACTGTATCCCTAAGAGATAATACTGGAAACTGACCTTGTTTCTCATTTCACTTTACTTTTTTTTTTTCATTTTATTTAGTTATTCATGCATTAATTTATATTGGCTTCAAGAGAAGTAACCTACAAATCATGATTCTTACAAGGTCAGTATTTTCAAGTGTATTAAAACAGACTAAGAGACGAAGGAAACTTTATACACTTGATGGGAGAAGTGACGGAGGGAGAATCATCTCCTTACCCAGTACTATACTGGACACTGGCTGGAAATGTTAAAAGAAGACTTTTAAATTAAAAAAAAAAAAATAAAGTGATTCAGCTCAACACTGCTGACAAGGAAGGAGGGAGAGTTTTTCACGTGCAGGGGTGAGCTGATGGAAAAGTACTAGATGACAATGGCAGGGTTGGTGAAAGTGATTGGACCAGTGTGTTTGCTCATGATTGTGGCGTCCTGACACTGGGCTCCTCCCTCTACAGAGAGTGGGAGGTTAGGGCACTAGTGCCTTAGAGGACAATTACATTTCAAAGAGGTCATTATCAGATTTTTGAGAAAGACATTCCTGGGTTGTAGGAGATTTACATATCAAAGTCACAGAGAAAGAGCTTACATTTTCAAGTTTGTCATCTTGGTCACAGGTAACAGCTGTGGTTTCAAGATGAAAATTATCATTGCCCCTAGCCCAGGGGATGGAGGAGAGAAGGAAATGGATAGATGTTGGACAAATGGGATAAAGGTTTAATTATTCAGATAAGTAAGTTCTGGAGATCTAATGTACAGCATGGTGATTACAGTTAAAAAATACTGCAGGGGGTGGTGCCTGTGGCTCAAAGGAGTAGGGCGACGGCCCCATATACCTGAAGCGGCGAGTGCAAACCCAGCCCTGGTCAAAAACTGCAAAAAAAAAAAAGTGTAGGATGTACTTGAGAATTGATCTTAATTGGTCTTGCCACACCTAACAAATCATTTCTACATGAGGTGATGGATATATGTGTAGCAAAACATCACTCTATACACGTTTTTATTTGTCAAGTATTCCTCAAGAACATTGAAAAAATAAAATTATCTTTGCTGAGCATATTAGGTACTTAAAAATTCCAGGATAAATAATTTGAACAGTCAAGTTGATATGAATGATAACCACATTTTGGCTTACTGAAAATAATCTGACTCATTTTATAAATTAATACACCAAATTAATTCTTGCCTGTGGGATCTTTACTGGGGAATGAGACTTTAAAATGCAAACTAGGGGAAAGGATAGAGTCTCGGGAGCTGATAGAGAAAAAGAAAAATAAAAGAATTTTGATGTTTAGTTTTTACTTAATACTATTACTGGGACTCACGTAGCTTCTAATTAGGCAATCTCTCACTAACGCTTTTTTTTTTTTTTTTTTTTTTTTTTTTTTGTAAATTTAGGGTAAATTTTTAATTGTTTGATTTTAATAGGTTG